>CAWUPE010001490.1:35000-40301 GCA_963924145.1 Pyrausta purpuralis
TGACCTGAGTGTGTGAGTTAGTGAATTAGTTAGTTAGTTAGTAAGTAAGTAAGTAAGTAAGTAAGTAAGTAATTAATTAAATTAGTAGGTAATTTCCTACATTAAACATAGATAAAAATGTAATGAATATTCTCTCCGTAATCATAACAAACTAACAATACCAACTTGCCGGCTTCAAATAAGTTCATTGAGCACATTTCAACATGTCCATAAAATAAGAGTATATAATAAATTATCCGATTATTTTAACTCAAGAAAGTAACAATAACACTTTTCTATAAACATTGAAACGATCACTTATTTCCAAATCCTATTATAGCATCAATGATGAATACATAGATTATGTTTTTTTGTTTTTTTTTTTTCATTTTTGTTTTCCTAATTCATATTGTATAGTAAAGCTTTATCTCTCTATGTAGCACTTGTTTTGCAGCGCCCAAATAGGGTCCATAATGATCCGTTTGCACATTGCCTTAATTATAAATAAAACCTTTAATATTATTGTACATTATAGAGCAATGAAGTAGGTATAGTACCTTACTACTTACTACCACAACCTGATGTTTATTTACTTTATACTCTCAGATTTTGTGTCTAGTAAAGAGGAGCTATATGTAAATGACAGTGAAATAATAGCAAATAGTAAATTCATTATTTTGTTTTTTTTTTCTGTGCAATTTATGAACGGAGCATACAAGCTGTGTTTGCGTCGATTTAGTTTAGCACCACACACACAAGTATCAAGGAAATGGATGAATTTACAATGACATGCCATTTAACTGATACCCATATAGTGGCTAGTTAGGGGATCAGCGCACAGTTAAAACTTTTAAAACAAAACGAATCTTCACACATCACACACGACATAACTTTTATGGAGCACTGAAAGGAACACTGCAATTTCATTATAGTTTCTAATGCAAAACAAACCCATAAAACACTTTCATTCAATCAAAATACAAATGTTTACTTGAAATTTAACATTTCTAACACTAGCGGGAAGGTAGCGAAAAGCAAAACAAGAACTCCATAGAAGAAAAAAAAAATGGCTGCCGCAAACTTTTCAAGGAATGTTTGCTGTACTTTGAAACCAAAACTTAAGCTCTCTTGACCTACTTACAATTTTAAAAGTATTATTAAATAAAATGACGGTATTTCCAGCATTCATAATAATATTAGTTTATGATTTATTTTAGTTTACTAAATAGGTAAAAAGCGCAGGAAACAGCAACGACGCGCCTACTAGACTAAAGTATTGATAGTATGTATGTATGTATGTATGTATGTATGTATGTATGTATGTATGTATGTATGTATGCCTACTTTATGGGTATATGATGCGAATATCACCTGTCAGTCCTGTCACCTTTTGATTTGTATGAACAGGGCGTCATTTTCAATTTTTTCTGGTTTATATCCTCACTGACATTGTAGGTATGAGGCGCAATTGCAATAGTGTTTTTAATATTTTCGTTTATTAGTTGAGCGCGTTAATACTTAATGTATGTAAGTTGATAATAAAAATGCTTTAAATTTCTAGCTTAGTTTATAGAGATATATTGTAATATTGATTTGGCATTATAATGACGAGGTAGGCACTTTTTTACTGCCTATATGGAATGCCACGCCCCTGCTAACTGACCCACCCACCCACCTATTATGTGTTGGATATATGGCGCGTCCATATTAATAGACTATTACATAATATTTTTTTCATATCCCCTTATACGATGGCCACACGGGGAAGGGCCGGGAGGGTGGGGTACACGGTACACGGCGGGCGAGGTGTGATTTAGTGGTTTTAAAGAAATTTGAATGTGCCTTTTTCTTTTTGAAAATTCCTTGGTTAGTGCAAAAATTTACATAAATTAGGTACCTACATACATAATGTATGTAGATAGGAGGTACTTATTGATGAAATGCAATGTAATAATAAGTATATTGTAATAATTTTATCCGATAAAATTATTAATATTCAGGTTTTGGTTATCCGTCTCTCATACATGTTACACTTACACTGCTCGATGAATGCAGAGCAACGGTATCAAATCGATACAAATACAATATTTGTTAACTGTTTGTAGGTATTTTAACAGACATAAACACTTAAATACATATAATAGGGTATAAAGTTAGTCCGGTTGGTTTGTTATTTTAGTCAAGTAGTTGTTATGGACTGTTTCATATTGTTTGATTTCCTTTGGGTTCAAATTTTGTTTTGTAATGTAGTATATATTTTGTTCTATTTGTACGTTACTCTTAATAAGTTTGTTGGATGGACTTGATCTCCCAATATTTTATTTATTATTTAACACGCTTACTTTGACCCACTTTTCGGTCTTCGATTAGGATGAAATTTTGCACACGCTCTGACTTTTGATGACAATACATGACAAGCTAAGAAACGTCATTACAAAACCAATATGGCGGCCTCACAGGCTATTGGAAATGGGTAAAAACCCATTATATGAGTATCAAATGAAAGGGTTTGCTCTCAGGAATACGACAAAAATAGTCACGTGACTTAAATCCAACATGGCGGACACTAAAGAGATCGAATTTGCTATTTGAAATGCACCCCCATTATATGGGTATTAAATGAAAGGGTTTGCTGAATTTGATACGACAAACATGATAGTTTTTTAAACTATTGTTATTATTAGTTTGTAGAATCTTCCATTGGAACCTAAAAAAATTAACCTGACCGTGGGTTACCTGTGTTTTTTTTTGTTTTTTTTTTACTTTTTTTGATTATTTCTGGAATGTTTCTTCTGAACCTAACAAAATCAAACCTAACCTAATCTAACCTAACCTTCGGTTACCTAAGGGTGTTTTTTTAAAGATTTTGGATTATTTCTGGAATGTTTCTTCTGAACCTAACAAAATCAAACCTAACCTAATCTAACCTAACCTTCGGTTACCTAAGGGTGTTTTTTTTTTAAGATTTTGGATTATTTCTGGAATGTTTCTTCTGAACCTAACAAAATCAAACCTAACCTAATCTGACCTAACCTTCGGTTACCTAAATGGATTTTTTTGTTAGTTTTTGAAATCTTTCTGGAATCTTTCTTCGGAACCTAACAAAATCAAACTTAACCTAATCTAACCTAACCTTCGGTTACCTAAGGGTGTTTTTTTTTAAGATTTTGGATTATTTCTGGAATGTTTCTTCTGAACCTAACAAAATCAAACCTAACCTAATCCAACCTAACCTTCGGTTACCTAAGGGTGTTTTTTTAAAGATTTTGGATTATTTCTGGAATGTTCCTTCTGAACCTAACAAAATCAAACCTAACCTAATCTGACCTAACCTTCGGTTACCTAAATGGATTTTTTTGTTAGTTTTTGAAATCTTTCTGGAATCTTTCTTCGGAACCTAACAAAATCAAACCTAACCTAATCTAACCTAACCTTCGGTTACCTAAATGGATTTTTTTGTTAGTTTTTGAAATCTTTCTGGAATCTTTCTTCGGAACCTAACAAAATCAAACTTAACCTAATCTAACCTAACCTTCGGTTACCTAAGGGTGTTTTTTTTTTAAGATTTTGGATTATTTCTGGAATGTTTCTTCTGAACCTAACAAAATCAAACCTAACCTAATCTGACCTAACCTTCGGTTACCTAAATGGATTTTTTTGTTAGTTTTTGAAATCTTTCTGGAATCTTTCTTCTGAACCTAACAAAATCAAACCTAACCTAATCTAACCTAACCTTCGGTTACCTAAGGGTGTTTTTTTAAAGATTTTGGATTATTTCTGGAATGTTTCTTCTGAACCTAACAAAATCAAACCTAACCTAATCTAACCTAACCTTCGGTTACCTAAGGGTGTTTTTTTTTTAAGATTTTGGATTATTTCTGGAATGTTTCTTCTGAACCTAACAAAATCAAACCTAACCTAATCTGACCTAACCTTCGGTTACCTAAATGGATTTTTTTGTTAGTTTTTGAAATCTTTCTGGAATCTTTCTTCGGAACCTAACAAAATCAAACTTAACCTAATCTAACCTAACCTTCGGTTACCTAAGGGTGTTTTTTTTTAAGATTTTGGATTATTTCTGGAATGTTTCTTCTGAACCTAACAAAATCAAACCTAACCTAATCCAACCTAACCTTCGGTTACCTAAGGGTGTTTTTTTAAAGATTTTGGATTATTTCTGGAATGTTCCTTCTGAACCTAACAAAATCAAACCTAACCTAATCTGACCTAACCTTCGGTTACCTAAATGGATTTTTTTGTTAGTTTTTGAAATCTTTCTGGAATCTTTCTTCGGAACCTAACAAAATCAAACCTAACCTAATCTAACCTAACCTTCGGTTACCTAAATGGATTTTTTTGTTAGTTTTTGAAATCTTTCTGGAATCTTTCTTCGGAACCTAACAAAATCAAACTTAACCTAATCTAACCTAACCTTCGGTTACCTAAGGGTGTTTTTTTTTTAAGATTTTGGATTATTTCTGGAATGTTTCTTCTGAACCTAACAAAATCAAACCTAACCTAATCTGACCTAACCTTCGGTTACCTAAATGGATTTTTTTGTTAGTTTTGAAATCTTTCTGGAATCTTTCTTCGGAACCTAACAAAATCAAACTTAACCTAATCTAACCTAACCTTCGGTTACCTAAGGGTGTTTTTTTTTAAGATTTTGGATTATTTCTGGAATGTTTCTTCTGAACCTAACAAAATCAAACCTAACCTAATCCAACCTAACCTTCGGTTACCTAAGGGTGTTTTTTTAAAGATTTTGGATTATTTCTGGAATGTTCCTTCTGAACCTAACAAAATCAAACCTAACCTAATCTGACCTAACCTTCGGTTACCTAAATGGATTTTTTTGTTAGTTTTTGAAATCTTTCTGGAATCTTTCTTCGGAACCTAACAAAATCAAACCTAACCTAATCTAACCTAACCTTCGGTTACCTAAATGGATTTTTTTGTTAGTTTTTGAATCTTTCTGGAATCTTTCTTCGGAACCTAACAAAATCAAACTTAACCTAATCCAACCTAACCTTCGGTTACCTAGGGGTGTTTTTTTAAAGATTTTGGATTATTTCTGGAATGTTCCTTCTGAACCTAACAAATCAAACCTAACCTAATCTAACCTAACCTTCGGTTACCTAAGGGTGTTTTTTTTTAAGATTTTGGATTATTTCTGGAATGTTTCTTCTGAACCTAACAAAATCAAACCTAACCTAATCTAACCTAACCTTCGGTTACCTAAGGGTGTTTTTTTAAAGATTTTGGATTATTTCTGGAATGTTTCTTCTGAACCTAACAAAATCAAACCTAACCTAATCCAAC
>CAWUPE010001491.1:0-21639 GCA_963924145.1 Pyrausta purpuralis
AGTTACACAAAAATCATGTATGACAGGATTGTTCAACATTAAAAGTTCTATAAAAAAGTCCGCGACAGCATATGTCTATCTTTTATGGTTGACTTACTACAACCTTTTTTATGTTAATAAATTTGTAAAAAAATAATGCATTTGTTTTAGAGGTGTATTATACACATAGGTATTTATTCTTATCAAAATAAATACATTCATTATCACGAGCATTTCATTTAGAATAAAGTTGCCCTTTATATCATTTGATTCCAATATATCTTAGGAGCTATCACAGTTTTAACATAACTCCGCACCAAAATAATGTTCGCAGCTCAAGTACAACGTGCGCTTGCGCTAATTTTATTACAAAGCTGAAGAGTTTGTTGGTTTGAACGCGCTCATCTCAGGAACTGCTGAACCGATTTGAAAAAATATTTCTGTGTTAGATAGCTTATTTATTGAAAAAGGCTTTAGGATATAAAACATCACGCTGCGACGGGAGGGGAGGGAGCAAACTCAAAACGCGCGGACGAAGTCGCGGGGGACCGCTAGTAATTTATAAGTATCCCCGAAAATGGGTATAGTTTTTCAAACAACGACAATGTGTGGGTTGGCAATATGAAAAAAAACTACTGCCGGTCTGCTGACGTAATCACCATCCCGACCCCCCGACCCCCCATGTCATCAAAAATAAGCAAAGCAAAGTCCCCCCCGCCCCCCTATAGTGCTTACGTAATACTTGAACGGCCCCTAATTTTCGTTGAACGTATTTAGTTAGTTAAGATCTACATTACGTATTTTTTTTCAAAATTTACACTTGCTTGGTTTAAAAGTTAGATGGGGGGGGACACCCATTTTACCACTTTGGAAGCGTCTAGCTATGAAACGTTAGACTTTAAAAGAAAATGGTTTTAGGAACCTCTATATCATTTTAAAAGACCTATCCATAGACACCCCACACGCATAGGTTTGTCTAAAAAAACTTTTTTTTGGTTTTAGTTTCATGTATGGGAGCCCCCCTAAATGTTAATATTTTTTTATTTTTTGTATGAGAATCGGTAAGCGGTTAACAGGATACATCTTCCTACCAAATTTCATCAGTGTAATGCTTATAGTTACAGAATAAAATGGCTGTGACATACGTACGGACAGACAGACTTGAACAAAACTATAAGGGTTCCGTTTTTTGCTATTCGGCTACGGAACCCTAAAAAAGGGTAGGTAGGTTGTTTAAATTTAGCATTAGCAAAATTTTGTTGACCAGTGTAATGTAAAGTAATAAAGAAGCTTTTACTATTGATTTGTTCCTTTAAATAGCATGTCAGCCATCTAAATGTCTCAATTTCACAAACCTTCAAAAGTCAGACTCAAAATCAGACTTCGGACTCAAAACATTTTTGATGGCCATACAAGAACGCATTTTACTACATTTTTTAGAACAAAATGAGTACAAAGTGAGAATAGAGTTATTTTGAATCAAACTCGAAATAACTCAAAAATGCAAATACATATTATGAAAACCTTCTAAAACATCTTTATTGATGTACTCTGAATTATATCCTCAATTTTCCGGAAAACAAAAAGAACACGATATTATTACGACAAGGAAATTGAAATATGTAACCCATAAAATAATAATCTTTCTTTTCTCAGAACAAACTTAAACAAAGGCATGAAAGCCAGAGCACAGAGAGGGTAGACGTGTTTTAAACCATATGGTAAACAAAAGTTCACCCTCTAGGCGAGAGTGCGGTCGCGAGCGAAACCGCAAAGACAAAAGCAAATATTCTACAATATTCTTTAAGTAAATGCAGTGGTGGGGTGTAAGTTGGAGTTCCAGTGAAGAAAGCCTTAAAAATTACTTTGTTTATTTTCAGACAAACTTTCTGTTATATCTTCAATGCAACTGACTGCTAGTATTTTTTTTTTCTACATCGTATTCCTTACGCTGTTGATTACAAAAAAAACATTGTTATCGCAGCTGGATTCAGGCGAGAGGCACCTGAAGTCCGATACAGATTAGTAGTCTTTGATGTTTTTTTTTTAGTAATCCAATACAATCCATGTAACCCTACAACTTTCATGCAATTTGTAATCCACTTACCAAATTCTGTCTGAATAACTCTTATTAAAACTAGTAATAATGTAACGACGTATTAGTTTGACGTTGATAAAAATGTCATAAAATCAAGTAGCGGTAATAATACCGATGTTTTGTTACGGCACGACTCATCTACTGGCTGGTGCAACCAGCAAACATGTTACACTTCTTTATGTATGGTATTTAATTATGATAATTATTATTATGGGAGAGTGCTATAATAGAACAGTTAAACTTCTAGTGAATTTCAATACAGTTCAGCAAACACAAAGTAGCACGCTTCCATTACAAAAAGCCGTTCGCAACTGAAACCGTTGGGCATTGGGTGTTGAAAATCTAAGTGAAGTAATAAAATCCGTAAGGAATCTATCTATAAGTGGTACTGAAAGCGAAACGGAGCGGATTAAAGTTAGGTCAGGTAAGTATTTATGTCACGACGTGCTAACATCGTACCCTGGGGAGCCCGACCGGGATGGGTCACAGGGGTGTCTAGTCTCTACTAGTTCGACTTGGTTTACACACTCGACACTCTAATATGAAGCATGTAATGTGCAAGTCTGGTACCATTCGATATTATTTTGTATGTAATAAATATGCAACTATTAACTTAATTAAAAGAAGGAAGTTTGCAATCGAACCCTTATCATTCACGCATCTTCTGGAATCTCCAACTTTACTCTAGCTATAAAAAATAGGTATTAATTAATTATGTACCTACTTATTTTTGTTTTCTCACTGTACCGACGATGGTACTTTTTATGTCCAGATCACAATTCCTTCTTATTTTAATATGGTCAGTAAGCGGAAGGGACACGGATGGTCGAGTGCATCGTGGGGAAAATCGTCAAACACCGTAAATAAAATACCGCCGCGATAGTGTTCACAGCCCCGCGGGCGGGTGTCAGATTGAGGGATTGCGTTAGGCTCTACCTGTAATATCAATATTATTTCATTCATTGATTACAATAGCTTATCTTTATCAAAGAAGAAAAGCAATCCTATATTATAACGGTAATTGAATGGAGATAACACTAAACAAGGTTCTGATAACAAACAAACCCATTACACTCTTTCCTTAGGTCAGATAAGGGTTGGCTAATCTGCACTAATCTGTCCCCTGTAACATTAGCAAATCAAAAAGTAACTAAAGTATGATTTCTTTAACATTACCGTGCCCGAACCGATGGCGCTTAAATTTCGAGTAGTAGAGATAGTGAAATCGTACTTTACTAGCGATAACAACAACGATAATAACATTTGAAAGGATTGAAATGGGGGTTGCAAATTTATTTGGGACATATGATACCTACTATGTTGAGAAAATAAAAAATATAGTTTTGCAATTTAGTCCTATTATAGTACCTATTTGTAAAAGCTCAGACACGATAATAAAGTCTTTGTTTCTTTTCAGGACAATTTTTCAGACTCAGACAGACTGAACAGACAGACAGACAGACTTTTTTATTGATCGACAGTAGGTAGTTTACGAACTGTCTATGCAAAATTTTTTTTATAGGTACCTTACCCAAAACACTTTCGATTCGTAGGTCAGTATATGGGTATAAAAAATTAAGGTCCCAACTATTGGGAAAGAAGGTAATATGTCGTCTTTGTTGTCTAAGCACATAGATATTTTACGATATTAATCTAGCTGCAACCTATAGGGTTCAGCGAAAAGGTAAATAGAGGACAATGGAATCACAAATAACGCAATTTCGTATTTCTTAACACGTGTCTTATAAGATTTATCTTTAATCTATTTGTATAGTAGAGCATAAATAATAAATTCCCATTGGAAGTTTATAATTTTACACCAGTCTTCCATTCATCACCATATGTCGTCATTTCCTTGCCGTCGTTAATGCCACGAAAACATGTTTCGTATAGAAATTAACTTTCAGCCTTTGTGAGTAGAAATTTCATAAGCGTAGCAAACCGCATGTTGTGAATTAAATAGGAGCAAAGGAACCTGTTCGGACCTATAATATACGCGACTGCCGCACCAACGAGCCACAAACGCAAGCCTGTCGCCATAATTTAAAACGATAGCGCAGAATGTAGTTTTATTGTGCACATACGAGACTTCAACGTGCACAACATATTGCCATTTGAGGACGGAGCAATAAATGAGCACAAACGAGCGAAAGCCACTTAGACCAAATTTACACTTTGTGGGAGACCGCAACTGCACTCGGCAGCCGCCTCGGCCCCGCGCTCTGCGCGCCGTCGTCAGCTGCTCACTACATAATACCTAACAATACGCGTTAACAATACCTACTGTACATAATACTCGTGTAACTAGGAAGTGCATACTATATTAAATCATGCAGCTACTATTACTTTCACTTGATTTTTAATATATCAATTACTAAGAACACAGATTTTTAAGTTATTTACTCAGGGTTCATTTGATGGGTCAATGCACTTCCGAGGCGACGACCAAAGCGATTACGAAGCGCCGTTTTTATAATGATGAAGTAAAGATTTTTTTAAGAATAAACGTAAATAAATAAACAAACATTTAATAAAGCTGGTTATGTATTTTGATTTGAAGCCTTTTTCAAAGGCAAGATATAAGACAATAAAAATTAGTAATGGAATGTTAAAACTAATCTCATTCTTTACGTTTGTTTTGAAATTATATTCAATAATAAGTTTTATTGGTTTTTCAATTACAAACCTAATTTGGTCAGAAGTAGGTGTTTTATTAGAAAGGGATTCAAACTCTTTTTATAATGTAAACAACATAGTTTCATGGGGTAGAACTATGTTGAAATATACTTGAGGATCTACGCTTTTTACTGCAATACCCTGCATTCTGAAAGTGCTGCGGTTAGTGCTCACCTCTAGATCTTCGTAGGTGCGAAATGCCATTATGGCGAAACCATCAATGATATCCTCTTCCCCCAGCGGCTCCCGCGACTTCTTCCGCCTGGCCGGAGGACGAGGCGGCTTTTCCCTCGCCGGAGACTCGTCCCTCGCCACTGTCCCCCATCCTTAACTTTGCTCTCTCGCTGTGCTTGCATGCGCTGTGCCCGCTCCCTTCGCCTATTTCTCTGATTGCGCTGCTTCACTTCGTTTTCCATCGTTCGCACATTATTCGAATCACCCGACCACCGTGTTTCACTACACAAAAGTCCGCACAACACTTTTATTACACATGGTCATCCGTTGTTTCTATGCCACGATATTCAACAAAATAAAAATCTTGCACACAGAAAAAGACACTGGCCGTTTCCAATGGCGGATCGTACACCGTTGCCGCATTGCAAGTAAAATGGCCGCGTAGCACCACGACTGGGCTGTCTTCTTTCACATTCACGTAAACGGAGGCATGATTACACTTAAACTACGACATATTACGATATAATTTAACAAGAATTAAGGCAATAATATGATAAATTAACTTTATACATTATTCTCTATGTTCAGAATCAGTCAATAGTCAATACAATGAAAGGTGTTGCTCGACGCTAACGCTACGGTGCGGTCGCGATGGTGAACTAAAGCAGTGCTACCAACACAACGAAACCTACATTCCGCGATATAGGGGCGTCTTTGGCAATGTGGCGCTCACCATTGCTGCTCTAACAAATAACTCTGTCTCTTTTTTACTGTCATAAAATCGGTACTGCCTTTATTTTAATTTCGGTAAGTATATTTATTTAGGCATTTACATATAAATAATTGTTGATTATTATAAAACTAATTTAAAAAAATAAATATAATAACTGGTCGTAGAAATTAACTAATGTTGCTTGCTTGAAATCGCCGAGTAAAGTTTTTTATGTTGGTAATGTCGCAAAGTGTACTGAGTGCTGTGCTGACTTCGTGATCGTGTTTTCCAGCTATCACTGTGTTCATCGATATCGTTGTGTATTGTTGGTCAAAGCCATAAAATTATTATCATTAATTTTATGGTCAAAGCAGACTGTGTTTTGGTGAAACGGGAATGAAAAACCTTTGATTCTATGGAATGAAGTTTGAGCGTGTTGACTGTTGCGTTGATGTGACATTCACGAGTTAGTTACGTTCGTCAGTTTTAATTATTTTAGATATTTTTGATGCGTTCACAGTGGAAAATAAATAATTCCGTTTTATGTAGGGCTAAAATACAAAAATTAAATAATACTTTTAGGTAGAGTACATACATTACGTAGTACACCTGCTGAGTTATTAGCTGAACTGCCGAACATAATACCTACATTTATTACTATACTCTGATTTTTAATTAAATAGACCAGAATGACAGCTTCAATCGCACTTTTTATTTTTTAAATTGCAAGCGTAGTGCTAATAGTATTGAAACCATTCAATTGAACGCGACTAATTGTTTTTGTAATACTTATGAGTTTTCAATAATATGTTTTTACTCATTATGTTAAAGAATTCATGTAATACATAACGTAGAGCTATCAATAAACGTAATAAGTGGTACATAAAATAGCTCTTGTCTTGTATGAGTTAACAATCTTAAGTCCGTTCCCTTACAATAGCAATACAAGTTTTTTAAATAGGTACTTTAACTTTTTCCGACTTTTTACAAATAGAATATAGAAAATAATGATAATACTTGTAGGAAATATGTTTGTAAAACATAATTTATTATTGACTTTTTTGTCATAACATAACTACAACTATGATTTTACACTTTTTCACAACACAAATTTAAACAATAACTATTTAATTATAGATATTATTATATATTAATAATCGAATTCAAAACAATCTGTAAACATAATTGATAACATTTCATTAGGCATCCGTAGCCGAATGGCAAAACGGAACCCTTATAGTTTCGTCAAGTCTGTCTGTCTGTCCGTCCGTATGTCACAGCCACTTTATTCTGTAACTATAAGCTTCACACTGTTGAAATTTGGTAGGAAGATGTATTCTGTTAACCGTTTTACAATTATTCTTATACAGAAAATTAAAAATAATGATATTTATGGGGAGGGCTCCTATACCCATACATGAAACTAAAACCGTTTTTTTAAGTCAAATCTATGCGTGTGGGAAGTCTGTGGAATAGGTCTCTTAAAATGACATAGAGGTTACTAAAACCATTATATTTTTAACCGACTTCAAAAAAGGAGGAGGTCATCAATTCGACTGTATGTTTTTTTTTGTATATATAATACCTACCTTACATCTCCTCACCTGTTACCTCATATCTCAGTCGTTTGTCGATCGAATCGAAAATTTTTTTCGCCTACTTAGAGGGTGTACCCTCTTGTTGGTCCCATTTTTTCCATTTTGGGATCTGATGATAGGATCTTGGTGTAATCGAGGGAAACCCTCAAATTTTAAAGGCACTATAGTATAGTGTTCCTTTACTAGAATCTTAATGTTGACGTGTTGTTACGTCTGATAGTCAACATCTTGTGGGGCTGAGCTGATGGAGGAACTCCTTAACGCCTTAAGAGTTCAGTAATTATAATGACGGAACTGATGATAGATAATTTGTAGCTTCTTAAAAAATAGAATCATAAGGTGCAACTTCCCCCCCCCCCCCCCCCCCCCCCTTATGTAATCGCTAAAAATGAAGAAATAAAATAAACTTTAAAAAAAAGTAAAAACCGACTTCAAAACCACAATGCACTAAAAAGTGTTAAATAAACTCTTCATCATTGAAAGGAAAGGAATCCGTTTTAGGTAAACAATTTCTTTTTGGAGTCGGTGCCATCACTTTGACCATTAAGCATCAACTATCACAGCACCGACTCCAAAAAGAAATTATTTGCCTAAAACGGATTCCTTTCCTTTCAATGGTGAAGAGTTTATTTAACACTTTTTAGTGCATTTTGGTTTTGAAGTCGGTTTTAATGTCTTACGTTTCATAGCTAGACGCTTCCACAGTGTTAAAATGGTCCCCCCCCCTATTGATTTCTAAACTAAGCGAGTGTATTTAAAAATATATATATATAAGGTAGATCTTAACAAATAAGACTTTCAAAAAAATGTGGTTTGGACGGGATCGAACGACACAAGTTTTTGAGATATAGCACATTTTCAACAACCGCCAACATAACTTTGTTCTTCATACAAACACTATGAAAAACAAAGTTATGTTTGCTGTCGACAAAATATTGTGGTATTTTACCAGGTGGAAGTAAGTGGATTGCCTAATTCAGTTACATTTGGCACGGAATCCTCAGTGCACGAGTTCAACTCGGACTTGGCCGGTTTTTTATTTTTATAAAAGTATGAATATTCGACTTCCATTTCGAGACATAGTTATTCATCACAAGTATAAAAACACTTTCTTGTTTTCTTCATACACGAATAATACAAAAAAGTGGCATTATCTCCTAAACTAGGAGACTTTTTTTATAGTCATGTTATTTTTATTTGAAAGGTAAGGCTAAGCTATCTCCAGTTTCAGTTTGGCACGCTCTTTTTGGGACACCCAATTTAATAAATGCTTAATGGATATACTATCGATATCTTACTCCTACATTTGCTACAGAAAACAACACTATAGACATCAAATGTTTTTTTCTCTCTCTTTTTTAGAATTAATAGTTTTTAAACAATCATTATTAGGAAAAATACTAAAAAGACTTGACAATGTCAATATATGGATGCTTTTATTTGTTAAGTTCTTTTAGAAAAAAAATTGAATATACAAATTTTGAAATGTTGTCAATCCCAGATGTTCATTAACATTTGACAACATTTAATTTTTAGAAAGTTATGAAAATTCTATAACCATTTCGAGACTAAACGATTCTAAACACAATGGTTTAGAATGTATTAAACACTCAGTGTCATATTTTACATTCATATAGATGAAAAAAGAAACCAAAAATTTGCGCACGGGCGGGACTTAAACCAGCAACCTTTTGGCCCGGTCAGCCAAAAGGTTGCTGGTTCAAGTCCCTCGCTTTCGCTCGTGCGCACACAATATCGCCTTGTATATAATGGTCAACTTAGCACACTTGTATCATAATGTACTATTACGCTACCGCCGGCGATCTTTTGATCCGTGACCATCTAACATTGATGTCAGTCAACTGTAAAATATCTCTGTGTTGCTGCAAAATCTATAGTAAAATCCCTTAGATCTGGTAAATCTTAGTAGATTTTGCTCAATAAAATAATCTTCGGGTTTACGTATTTTAATGTAAGATTCACCATCGTAAATGTCGAATCTCACAAAATATCACTGAGAATCGGTCGCATGAGACCGCATAACAATAGCATATCTAATGTGTCTCGTTCACATACGCTTGAGGGATTAGTAAGTTTTTAATAAATAGGTAGGTAATTAGATACTTAAACAAGGTATTTCTGAATTTGAAATGTAGCTGATGCTAAGGTAGGTAATTTAATTGGTATACTGTGCAAGTCATCATTTGATTACTACATCATCACTGTAACTGTACCTAAGTCAAGGCTTGTTAAAGATAATTCTTATCAGAACGGATGAACTTTCCAGCCCTCTTTTGTATTGATTATGAATAATGAGATGATAAAATAACAGTGTACGTGCGGGGGTGTCGAGACGAGGGTGTACATTAGCGAATATTCCCAGTAGTGCGCGACTTCTTATGCCTTGAACGCGTGTGTGACTTCCACCTGCATGACGTTTTAAAGCCCTTATTAACGCGTTATCCATGACGTAACCAATATTTTATTATTTATCAATAATTATCTTTATTAAAGCAGTTCAAGGTGAGTAAGTTACATATCATATATTATAGGCTAACTGTTGTTGTGTAATTTTGTAATGTGGTAAATTTAGGATTACTTATGTAAGTTTTCATTAATATGTTTATTATGCTTAGTTTTAAAATAAGAAAAACAGGATGAGAATGACGACGAATCAGTAGGTAGTATTAGCTACTTTTTACTTACGGGTTTAGTATTTTTGATCTAAGTCTAAGACTAACAATAGAAGCTAGGAACTGCTACTTATGCCTGTTGTGTTGTGTGCTACCTTTCCTTTTCTTATCATCTGTCACTTATCCAAAACATTGTTTGATATTTTTGCTTCAGCTTACAAATTACTTGACTTATTGAGAAAGTACTTTGAACTAAATAATACTAATTAATTAATTATTTATATTTATTGTTTGGTAATAAACTGTGTTAACTCTATGTTATTCCGGACACAAATCACGAAGTATTGGTCCTAAAGTGCTAATACGATTATTTTTACATCCATTCCATTACTAATATAACAGGGAGCACCGGGCCGCTGTTTGTTTTCTTTTTAATTTTAAACACCAAAGCCATAATGCCGAGTGTACACGAAGGGGCGGGTAACGAAGTAGGTAGGCACCGCTGAGCGACTTTTTTTTTCTTTGTGTCTGTCTACGAACGTACGACTCCACTTCAAAATAAAATTGATTTAAAAAGAGCGTGCTAAGGGAGTTTAAAAATCTAACATGAGATATCATTATTTACATAATATTTTGTATACATTTAGAACTGATAACACGATTAGACCACTAAAATTCGTAAGTGTTAGGTATTACCTATAGGTACTTTAACATTGATATCAAATCACATCAGTTATGTTCGGAACAATGCCTTAGCTAAGTTTAAGATGCCATTTCATTTGTATTTCTGGAAGCGTATTGTGTTTATTAACTCTCGAAGCCGAAAACAAATTTACCGTGTAGTTAATTGTATTTCAACGGATCGTGTAAAAGCAGTATCAACAGAAATTAATAAACAATATCTGGCTAGCGCTGTAAAATCATTATTAACTTAAATTGAATGTCCGAACGCTTTAAATGTTAATTGACTGGCTTTGTGCGAGTTCTGTTTACTGCACGATAATTTTCCAATATTCACAATAATTCCGTTCCGATGTTTTAATTAATAATACATAATTAATCGCGTTATTACATTCATAAGTAATTTTGTATTATTCAATATTGAATCTCATTTACATTTCATATTCTGCGATATCTCGGGAATCACACATTATGTTAAGTTTATTAAAGTGGTAATATACGAAATGATGCTTATGAGATACCGTTTCACATGCTGTAAAAAAATTAAACCGCCTTTAAAAATCTGACAAATAAGCTCAAAATAACACATTTGCCCTCTGTGCATAGACTATACTTATTGATGAACGTAAGCTTGAGATGCTCTGTTTAAAGAATCATCTCAAACATAAAAAGATACAAATATAGGTACAAACATACATTCACGATATCTTGCACACGTGTTAAGAAGTCTTAATAGATCAACATTACTCAAATTTTATCACATTCTTACGATATCACCACCATTGAATTCTCCTTTTTTTATATTGGTGAAAAGATGTAACTAAGTAATTATACGATATAACTTTAGGTTCGTTATTTGTTAAGAAAAGTATAAATGTTTGCCCCACTAAGATAACTCCGAAAAATATATAGTTCCACCTTAACAGTTCATCTGTAATAGTGGAATACTTCAACTTTAGAACGCTTCTCGTCTGTTGAAATTTAAATGTCGATAGAGCTTTCCGTTGCGAGTTTTAGAACGATATCCGACTGAGTACTAACACGGTAATCCGTGGATACTACAACTGTTTGGCGAAGGCTCGCATTCGTACTGTGTGTTTCCGAAGAGGCTCGCTTGAGTGGCCAATCATGTCGGATTCAGTTTAAATCCACTCTCGAATCTCGATACTCGTTATGTTATTGAAACGCTGGAGTGCCTCATCGTAGCTTATTGCTTTCTAAATTCTAAACGTTTTAATAACTGACACACTTGAGCTGTTGCGGACAGCTAAAATAATAAAGCCCGTCTTTGCACGTCATTCATTCCGTCATCATAACATCATCTACTGTAGTCTAAAGGACCGACTGAATTTTTTTATAGTATAATATTTTTTTAAATACTCATTTCAATGGTTCCTATTTTCCAGATCACGGCAAGATGGCGATCAAGGGTGTAAGTAGAGCGATCATCTCAGCGGGTATTTTGGGGATTCTCGTATCCACATACGCACTTTACGTGGAAATGGCGGCAGAAGCTCGCCCGGGTTATAAGGCCATGTGTGACTTTTCCGAGTACGCTAGCTGCTCCAAGGTGTTGACTTCAGAGTTAGTATTAATTTATTTTATGGCATATGGCCAATGAATTAGTTCTGTAGAGATCAAAGATATCGTCGATTATATGAGAGGCGTCTTTTTCAGTCAGAAAAGGTATGCCATCATGTCAGGAGAACTTATTTTTTGAAAGCCGAGTTATATTACAGTATGATATGTCTTGTTAATTAAAGGTGTATAGTGATATAATATGGATATGTTTTTATTTAGTAATGATTTTATGGCATTTTACATACAATTACCGTCGACTTGCATTTTTGTCGTAAACTCGATAAAGAGGCTCTTCATGTATTGTTCGCGCGAGCTTTCCTCATAAAATATGCATTTCAAAGGCAAACACGGCAAGGCCGCAAGCCTTTATGGATTACGTAATCCTGCCTTCATAAGCTCAGTTTTAAAAAGTCTGTGCTCTTAAGTTGTGAAAGAAAATTTAATACCGACGTTAATTTACATTTTAAATAACCAACAGTATGAAAGTCCGGTGCTCGGATATTACCAAAACATAGCGTAGCAAGGTAAATAAGCATTTTGGCTACCGGAACCGCTTTGTCTTAAAAAATGTTAAGAGTTCTTTTTTGTACTTCAATTATCATTTTAATACAAATTTCATCTGGTTTGTTTTACTTTTAAATAAATAAGTTTTTTTAAAAAGATTTAAAAAACTTCAAAAGTATGCATCTATCTAAGATTTATTTTAATCTACAGGGTCTTTATGGAAATATTTTTTATTTTACCAGGTATTCCAAGGGATTTGGGATCATTTCCAAAGAATCTGCGCTCGAAGTACCGAATTGTATTTATGGAATATTGTTCTATTGTCTGATGATAATTTTAGGTGAGTTTATTTAATGGCTCTATCAATAGTAAGATGTCTCTCATGTTTAACTAATTTTAGTTAATTTATATATATAACTAGCGGACCCAGCGAACTTTGTTTCGCCCCCAGCCCCGTCCCGCCGAGCTCCGTAATTTTAAAGTTAAGCTTTCCCAGCGAATTTTGTTTCGCCGAAATTACCAAAATGGCTATTAAAAAATAAGGGTTGATTGTAGAAGGGTGAAAATTGAGAATTGTGTGTATTTTTGTATGTTGTATCATAAAAAAATAGAAATTAAAAATTTTGTCTAAAAAATAAAAAAACAAATTTAGGGGTGGACTACCCTAAAATTTAGGGGGATAAAAAATAGATGGTGGCCGATTCTCATAGATACCGGATAAGCACAAAAAAATTAATCAAAATCGGTGAAGCCGTTTCGGAGGAGTATGGCAACGAAAACTGTGACACGAGAATTTTATATATTAGAAGATATTTATATTTATATAATTCTAACACAAACATTTCTAGAACCGAACTATAGTTGGTGTAGGTATAGATTCGTTCGGGCATAGGTATACATTCAGACAATAATAATTAAGCTAGGTAGATTAGGATACCTACCTTAATTTAGTATGTCTATAGTTGAGGCTACCTTGGAACAAGGACGTATACTTCGTCCGGATCAAAGTCAAAGTAATTATTTTAGTTTTTAAATGGGTTTCAAATATCTTGAACTAATAATAGTAATTGAGATCCGATTTGTAAACTTTGGATCAATAGGATCATATTTGGGTGATTAACAAAGCAGTAAACTGAAATTCGTTGTTAAGTATTAAAAGGCCGTTTAATGCAGTGCTCTTGCTTATGGATAGCTTACAACTTAGAATAATTCATAGAAAAATATGTTAAGAACCGAGTTATACGTGGGTCGCACTTAAAGTTTGTAGACTTTTAAGTATTGGGACCAGATAAAAAAAACTTGATATGTTGATTGTTTTGCAGGGTGTTTGTCATCACAATTACTATACAAAGTTTTTATCTTAAATTTTTAAAACATTTAAGAAGTTTTTAGGTAGTCGTAGGCACCTTTTTTGGACACATGTAAGCCTTGTGAAATAAGTAGGTATCTATCTACACGATCTCATGCAATATTTATATCTTTTTACGGTACTAAACGCGCGAAGCCTATTAACGTACAAATCTACTAATTAGTATTTAGTTTCTCAGTTTCAAGTAGTTGGCGAATAGTGTTCATATCTATTGTATTACTAACTTTTCAGCTTCATAATATTAGTAGATGTAACCGTAAAATCGTCATGTAGCTAACCGTTTCATTATCTGTATACTCTAAAATACAAATACATACAGCTAAGGCATGTGGCTCCATTACCAAGTACTATAGTTGAAGTCTCTGGCAACTCTCAAATTCTCAATCTTACTCAAGCCTCATCGAAAACCGTACAAAAATACAGAGCGAAAATTTCCGCGAGAAATATTCGTAGAGCTTGCGACGCGTGAGTTTACTTAAGCTGAAAGTATTATTTTGGTGCAGAGTTATTTTAAAACTCTGATAGCTTCTAAGATAATAATTAAATTCATATGATGTACAAGGCAGTTTTGTTTAAATTAAAATGCTCGTGATGATGAATGTGTTTATTTTCATAAGAATAAATACCCATGTGCAACATTCTATGAAAATAGTACATTATTTTTTTATTAAATTTATGAACATACAAATGTTTTAGTAAGTAAACCAATTCAGATAAGCATATGCTGTCACGGATTTTATTGTTGTTTGTGCCTTTAATTTTTATTTGTAGTCAAGTTCGCAAATTTTTAGTGCGACCTAAGTATTAACGCACCTACTTTTACCAACACCAACAGATTTTGCAGATTTTGGAATTCCCGGTAATTCTCGTGAAAGATTATCCTTTTGGTGTCCCTAATGGTGATTACAAATTGCAATGCCAATAAACGACACCACATTGCTGCACACCGCAACTCTAGGGTTGACAACAATTAAACTGGAAATACTTAGCACACTCTTTGTAAAATTTATTGTGCACATTCCTACCGTCTTCAGCATTAATTGACGAAAAAGTAACTTAATATTGTCTACTTTGGTGATAATATGCTACCTGCTAGAAGAATATGCTTTCTAGATAAAGAAACTTGTAAGTACATATTGCTGCAATGTTTTTTTGTTAAAAGTAAATACTACCCTCCTCTTCAACACTTGATCACCCATCAATGAATTGCGTCAGATGGTGATAGATAATAAGGTTAAGCGGCAAAAAGTAGGTTACGTTACGTAGGCAAGTGAATGTGAGTGCTTAAAAGTGTGATCATCACATGACTTGTCTGGCTATGATACAGAACAACAGAACTGGTTTTTGGCAATGACGGGCGTTTAGGAGGCAAAGTCTTAAAGACTAAGTCCGCGAAAGTTAACTAACCCTCGTTACAAAACAAACAGTATTTTTTCCTCTAATACCTTGTTATCCTATTGTAAATGTAACAAAGATAATGTTAATCATCGTCCAATTTGGTTGACGAAAATAGAAATCACGTGCTACACAGTCGTATAAGCAGGCTCAGTCAACCCTAGTTACTAAATTGCAATTCGCACATCATCGCGAGTCGTGGCCGCCAAGTCGTGACTCTACCACGAGAAAAATATTACGAAACTCTCGAGCTTACTACGCTTATTTGGTAGCTCACGAGCTGTGAATAACTGTTATCGTATTAACGGTAGGGCTAACATTTGTACTCTTGATAAGTGCGAAATACTATCGGTGGGATGCAAACCTACGATGTGTGCAATTTTGTATGCATTTGCAATTGCTATTCTAATTGTAAGTGGACGTACGCGTAGAGTGTTCAAAGCTCTTCACACGGAACTACTGACGTCTTATAGGTAAAGGTAGATTATACTAAACTTTCTTTGTAACTTCATGAACAATAACACAATTAGTTAATAATTTCTGTAATAAACCTATCAACAATGAAAAAAAATGATTGTTTTATGCCCTTCATGACATTGTTATATTTTAAAATTTTGATGATATATTAAAGTTTAAGAATATTACGTACTGCATATTAAAGTTATTATTTTGATATACTTTGCATAATAATTAAAAGTAGCTACCGTAGGTAGTATAGCTAAATAACAAATTTTAATGATAATCTAATAATGAAGTCTCATAATTACAACTTTTGTCTGGAAAACATTCTTAAAAATATATTTATGATATATTTTTAATACCAACAAAACGTTCACCGTTTAGAATATGCTGAAGGTTTGCGTGATCTTTTATTGCTTCGCTAAAATGTTAATTCCATGAAACACGCTCGTAAACGGCTCGAATTGTTAGTGGCCATTGTGTTATTTTAGTCCGATATTGAAATTAGCCGCAACCACCGCGTGATCCGTTCTGTTAGTCGACAGTTCATAATCCGTTCAGTATTTAAGTTCAAAATTAATTGAATCTCAATTTATCTTAACAGTGTTTGTATGCTTTGTTACTTTGTAATAGCTTATGTAACTAAACCACTGTTTATACGAGCACACACTTTCTATTGCGTTAAAACTATCATTGTTATTGAGTATTAACCAAAGAAAAATGGTCATTATGTGATCGATCTGCAAAAGCTTATTTATTATTTTTGTTATTTCAGGTACTTACGATCACATCGGAGTGGTGCGGTTGCAACTCCTATTTGCTTTCACTTCGTGTTTGTCAAGTGTATACTTGGCGTACCTACTTGCTTTTGTCCTTCACGACTTCTGTATAGTTTGTGTGTCAACCTATTTCATTAATGGTGCTATGCTCACTCTTGCGTACAAAAAATATCAAGCTCTGTCACAGAAAAACAAATAAAGTGACAGTGGTAAACATCAAACACTATTTAAACAAAAAATAAGTGGGTGCATTAATACGGGTTTGATAATTTTATTGTGTCTTTCTATTCATATGCGTAGTAATTAGCATTTAATAAATTGATACGAATTACAATATTGTATTTTTATGTAATACTAGCGGTCCCCCGCGACTTCGTCCGCGCGTTTTGAGTTTGCTCCCTCCCATCCCGTCGCAGCGTCATGTTTTATATCCTAAAGCCTTTCTCGATACATAAGCTATCCAACACAGAAATATTTTTTCAAATCGGTCCAGCAGTTCCTGAGATAAGCGCGTTTAAACAAACTCTTCAGCTTTATAATATATTAGCGCAAGCGCACGTTGTACTTAAGCTGCGAACATTATTTTGGTGCGCAGTTATGTTAAAACTGTGATAGCTCCTAAGATATTTATTGGAATCAAATGATATATAGGGCAACTTGGTTCTAAATGAAATGCTCGTGATGATGAATGTATTTATTTTGATAAGAATAAATACCTGTGTGTATAATACACCTCAAAAATAAAGCATTACTTTTTAAAAAATTTATCAACATAAAAAAGGTTGTAGTAAGTCAACCATAAAAGATAGACATATGCTGTCGCGGACTTTATTATAGAACTCTTAATGCTGAACAATCCTGTCATACATCATTTTTGTGTAACTTAAGTGGTTTCCGCAGCGTATGCAGCGGAAGCTCTCAAAAGGAATATCTTTCTCCCGTTTTCGCAATATTTTTTATTTCTGCTGTGGTCTTATGAGTCGTATCTTTATGTTATATAGCCTAAAACCTTCCTCGATAAATGGACTATCCAATGTAAAAATAATTTTTCAAATCGAGCTAGTAGTTTTTGAGATTAGCGCGTTCAAACAAACAAACAAACAAACAAACAAACTCTTCAGCTTTATAATATTAGTATAGATTCTATGATTTAGGAGTCCTTTGACTTTAATTTCGTAGCAGTTGTTCGTCAGCACACTGAAAGAACTCTATCCATACAAATCTTATACAGAAAGATGTAATTCTGTTAGGATGCATTTTTATTAGGTTACAACAATTTCGGGCCAGCTCTTAGGTTCTAAGTTTGTTAGAATCGTTATTGATTGTAACCTGCTATGCGTCTTTATTCAATAAAATAAATAAATCTATCTACTTCAACTAAGATAGAAATAATATAATCTATGTGAGAAGCAAATTTTTAACTTTACTTCATCAGCTGCTGCCATATGAAAGGACCCCTTTATACAAAATGTCACGAAAATCGTTTAAGCCGATTCAGATTATATAAAATATGTAATAAAGAACAGGCTCGTTTAATTTGTTCGTGGGGCCGCCAGCCGCGCTACCCACTTGAAATTAAATTTTAATATTATTTAGTAAAATAGGTTGGCATTGCAAATTGGCATAACAGTTGGTGAACTGTTATGCCAATTTAGCGCCATCTTGTGACAAAACTTGTAAGTATATGAATGAATTTTCACAAATTATAGCAGTACACTGCCATCTATTGTTGAGTAGAATAACTAGAGATAATATTCGATCTCCTAGATGGCGCTGTTGACGCAATCATTGAGAGACGTTCAATGCCATCTAGTAAGGAAACATTTAACTATCTTGTAAGAAAGTTAAATGTTTTTAATATTCAATAGTAGATGGCGCTTGTAAAGTATCCTTGCAGTGCCGTCTAGTGTCGGGTAGAATAGCTAGAGCTTATGTCTTAGCACCTAGATAGCGCAACTGAGGCATAGTTTGTTTTACACGTATGTTTCATTCGGAGTATAAAAATGACTAGCTTGCAACAAATATAAAATATATTATAACGCTGTCATTTACGGGAAATGTTTTAAGGTATTTTATATGTGACTGCAGTCGGTGCTATTTCGGTGAAATTAATTTCATAAATGTGGTGCAGACATTTATTGTGGGTTCTTTCAACAACACCTCTAAGTTCGAACTAAAAAAAATATACTTTAAAAAAACTAAAAAACCACGCTTTTATAGCTAACCGAACTAAAAAGTAGAAAATATTTTTTAATTACAAAGAGTTAGAGAATAATTCAATTCAGAGTAAAAAGCGTGGGGTGCTTGAAATATTAAATGTTGCACCCCACAAAAATTATTTTCTACTTTTTAGTGCGGTTAGCTATAAAAGCGTGGTTTTTTAGTTTTTTTAAACTATAATTTATCTTTCATTTTTTAGTTCCATGTTTCAATTGATTATTTATGGACGTGCGACACGCGATAGCTCTATCTTTCTTACTCCCTTACAGAGGATCCACGAAAGAATTTATTAATCCTGGCGGTCCTTATGAGGATATTGAGAAACTGTTATTAAATTATTGCATTGTCATCGGTCCTTGATACGTGTGCAAAGTTTGAAATTTATCAAACTTCTGGAAATCGGTCATATTTATGCTCAAAGATTCCATTACATACATACATAGATACAACCCAAGCTAATAAAAGCGTGGTAAAAACGTTACAAAAGGCACTGGGACATTTCTTTTAAACTTATATTATTATTTGGCTCTTCATTAAGATACCTTTTTACCTTACAGGTACCTAAATATTCTTTGCATAGTATATCGGTTACACACTCCCTTGAAAATTCTTGCCTAACTGTAAAAGGGCAGAAATTGCTTGCGTTGTTGTCCCATAAAAGCTTCAGCCGGCATTTCCTTGTCAAGACTTTATTGCGTATCAACCTCTTTGCTCGGACGTGATGACCATATCAGTCATGCATTCACGCCGACGCACAACGTCCTGCGATCCTTCTGCGATTAGTCTTGCAATTGTCAGAGTGGGCAAGTACTGTTAGTCCAAGCCATTCCAAAACCAGGAAAGAACATGATATTTAGGCCTACAATTGCTTTGTTTCTTAGTGGGCATGAACGTGAATCACGTATACTTAATATTTTGCAGAATAACTTATTTCATTTTTGTTTCGAAATAAAATCATCTCGCTATTATTTCTTTTTTTCGAGAAATCCGTGGACAAACATAAAACACTTACGAAGAGTGTTTGGAACAATAAAAATACTATTAAATGTTTTGTTCCTATTACAGTACCACCACACCACACGCTGTATATGAACTAATAGTGGTTAGCTAAATCTAGTATTATATTATCTGGGGCTAAATTGTACATTTACTTCAAATGCATTTGTAAGTAACCAATGTGATCTGCCAATAAAGAGTTCTCAGTATCCATTCCATGATGAATGAAGTGTAAACGAATTGTAATTGAATTGCAACGCAGGTTTTGTAGGCACATATGGAAAAATGGTTTGATCTGATATAGGTAAACAATATTTGTACATGTTCTATTACCTATACATGCATCTAATAGAATAGAGAATAATTGACGATGTTTTCAAGAAAGAAATAGATAATAATTAATTAAAGGATGAAATCACAATTAAATGGTAAGCTATTTTAGTCAACTAACTCTGTTGAGATATTTTCGGCCGTAAACTTGACAATGTGGGAGTAAGAATATAAAAACACTGAGGTATGCATGAATGAGACCAACCATCGCCAAATAGTCCCACGTTTGACGTAACACTGCTAAAATTATATAATTGTATTGTAACGAACTACAAAACATGCTTTGTATTTTTGCAATTTTTACGACTTAGGGCCGACTTTTCATGGTCAGATTAAACTTATAAGACTGATAAATTATAGAGCGACAGATTTTAAAAAAAAAACCTATGGTTGTTGACAATTAGGTGACGTTTTCAAATTAGCCAATTTGTATTTTGTTCGACGAATATCTCTTATCTGACTGTTGAGAAATCAGCTCTTAAACTGAAGTATTTTTGACAAGTCTACTTCGCTTAAGGGGCTACCCGGATTTTTAACGCGCACACTAGCGCCACTTTAGTAGAAAAATCATAACCCGTTAAATAAAAGACCAATCAAAAATCTGGTAATCACGATTGTAGTACAGGTTACGTATGTAACTACAACGTTACAAGTATGTACGTACGTTTAAATTGTTTCTAAAGTAGTTATCTGCAGTTACAGTTAGAAAAAATGCCAAAAGTGGCCATATTTAGCAGTTTTTCTAACTCTAACTACAGTAAACTTTAGAAACATGGTTAAGAATGTTTTTAACACTCACAGTGTCATATTTTATATTCATAAAGATGAAATAAGAAACCAAAAATTTTCGCACGGGCGGGACTTGAACCAGCACTTTATGGCTAACCGGGCCAAACGCTCTACCAATTGAGCTACCGTACTATCCGTCAGACTCTTAGAAATTTGTGGTCTCCTATGGAAACGTCATTGTTTCCACAGTTTGAAATCAGCCATAATGAATTTTATTCCACGAATATTTTATTGTCTGATTGGAAAATGAGCCCGTAGTTGGATTAATTAATAATTAAAGGCAAACAACCAAATATTTAGTATAATAACTAGAGGTAGGATTTAGTAGGTACTTATCGAAAAAGTTAGTATGAATTGTAGCTGTGTAAGATAAATATTAAGAAATATTGAACTTTTAGAAACATACACTATGGGAAGTATAAAAAGGAATTGACATGCCATAATAAATATTAAATAATTCAGCAAATTCACATTATGTTATTACAAATAGGCGTGGGATGTAATGAGATCACTGCAACTATTGTTCAGGCGAACATTCCGGGTGACCGTGAAATTGTTCAAGTTTCAAATAATTCGTGTAGGCACTGCTGCGTTCTTACATAATTGCAAACAACATTTATGATACGACACAAATTCGATGAAACCGAGCATTGTGGGTTCCGTGCC
>CAWUPE010001492.1:0-24684 GCA_963924145.1 Pyrausta purpuralis
TGATCAGTAGCCAATCTGAGACGGTACTGTAGGATTTTCTCGAAGAGTTTGCCTAAGCATGGAAGTAGACTGATTGGACGGTAACCCACAGGATCAGAAGGGTCCTTTCCAGGTTTATTAATAGCAATTACTTTCGCTATTTTCCAATGTTTTGGGAAGTAAGCCAAAAGCAAACAGGCATTAAAGATTTTTGTCAACAGAACTATACATTTACGTGGCAAATGTTTGATGAGGGTATTTGATATATCGTCTGGGCCAGCTGCTTTGCGCGTCTTAAGTGTCGAAATGCATTTAATTATTTCTGCTGGTCTGACTAATTGAGCATGCGAGTCAACTGGGAGAAGCTGATTCAGTGATTGTAAATTAATAAGCCGTAGTTGGTGTGGCAGCTCAGCCATCCCTTTCTTTAATTGACTGTTACTATCCAGCACATCCAACAATATCCTCTCATTGTCTCCGCTTTCCCTATTCAGTTGCTCAATCCGTTCCTTGGCCGCCTGCAGTTCCTTCAAAGCCAGTAGGAGTTTAGATTCCTCCTGGCGAGCATAGGCTTTGCGAGTAAGCATCTTTACGCTCAATGAAAATAAAAACACGTAAAAAGTAAGCCAAACAATTGGTTAATCAACTAAAGGTTACATATTTGTTAACGTAAATACGTAAACAATATAACCTCAACGCGAAAAAAATGATCGTTAGGCGTAATTTGATTGTTAAATATGTGTTATACGTGAACTATGACGCATAAACAAGATAATTAGAAAAATTAGAAAGAGAAAACAATGATTCACAATATTTCACAAGTTCGAATTCGCAATGTCATTGACCGATTATCACCGTTACACATAAACACTAAAGTTCGAGAGTTGTTTCTCTTTTTACACTAGCACTTAATTATACAGCTTATTTATGTTTAATGTTGATTTTGAGCCGCTAAATAACTATTAAATTAATTAAATTCGATTTTTAAATATGAGACAAATGCAATCCAGCTGTTAGCGGTAGTGCTGCCAGACCAAAAGTTTTTGCTTCATAAGTTGACCGAATTAAAGATCGTATCATCTCTAACAGGACCGGCGGTGCCTAGCACGGCACGTGAACACGCTTGACAAGTATTCCTGTGTCACCGGAGGGCTGGCCCTTGGTCAATGGGTTGAATATTATTTCAATAAAAAATATCACTACATTTGAAACTTGTGCGTGAGAACTGTAAGCTATCATATCCTCAACTAAATGTATTTTTCAACACACTTGCTCAAAACGACGTTTTTATTCCACCGATTTTTGGCTCATAATCATAAATATTAAACACGCGTGCTTTTTCAGTATATTATTGCACTAGTGCTTTTAGTTTATTAACTCGACCAATTTACATTTGTACTATAGTAGCAAGTCGTAAATAAGAAGAAGAAGCGATATAATTTAGTCGGGTTATACAGTACTTTTATTTTAGCAACAAACAGTATTTATGCGAAAAATAACAGTATCTACTTATTTGTTTCAATAAATGGTAAATCCAGATTTATTACTAAAAATAGCTCAAATTCATTTAACATTTTCTGTGTTTTGTGTTTTTAGCACGAATTATTACATTTTTTGTTTCTGTCACTTGCTTTCATAAAGACATTTATTTTGTACTATAGATTAATATCTGTACTACTGAAGCCGAATTACGATACTACGAAATCTCATGTCCATAGCGTTATGGAAAGTGAAAGATCCATGGCGTCACTAATGATTGCAATACGACGTCGAGCGAGTTAGATCACTTTGTTAGAATTGCCAGGACAGTCTTAGGCCCAATTCCTTTATAGTTACGAGTAGTAATGGTAAAATGTCGTTACCAGCTCTTCAATATTTCCTATTGTGAGCGTTTTAATGAAAAAATACCTTAACCAAAAGTCAAATCGACTAGTTTAACAACCATTGGTTAAGGTATTTTTTCTTCAAAACACACAATGGTAATTATTTAATCACTGGTTAAGACGGTTACCATTACTAACGATGAAGAAATTGGACAATAGTGTATGTTTCTTCCCACTACATTCAATCTTAGGTAATCCTTAAATTCTAAATTCAATGCCTGGTATCTGGATGACGGCTCCTTTGGAGGCAAAGCAGATGTTGTTTTCCAAGATCTTGTCCTGATTATAGAGGGATTTAAGAAATTTGGCTTAGAACTAAACCTTTCAAAATGTGAACTCTTTATTAATGACCACGTTTCGCCTGGTTCCCGTCAGGATATCATTGATAAATTTAATTCCCTTGCTCCTAACTTAAAAATTCTTAATTCTGAATCGCTTTGCCTTTTAGGTGCCCCTCTTCTTGATCCCAGCATCGAACCTTTTCTTGATAAAAAGTTGAATGATTTCACCCTATCAGCCCCCAGATTAGAACACCTAAATTCACACATTGCTTTTACTATACTGAAATCGTGTCTTTTTGTGCCTAAATTTACATATTTCCTACGTGCTAGTCCTATCTGGAAAAATTATAATTATTTAAAACTATTTGACACTACTCTTAAAAATAGTTTGGAAAAAATTTTAAATTTACATTTTGATAACAATTCTTGGACTCAGGCTTCGCTTTCTATTCGTTTTGGTGGGATCGGAATTCGCCAAATTTCTAGTATAGCCCTCCCCGCTTTTCTCTCCTCTTTGCATAGCACTTCCGTTTTAGCCGGAAAAATCTTCTTTAAATTATACTTTCTTAAATTTATTTCATCTTTATGAATACAAAATATGACACTGTGAGTGTTAAAAACATTCTTAAGCATTAGATAGCGAAGCGACATCAATTTCTAAGTTGAATTTATTCTGTAAAGAATAACTGCTTGGGCCATCTGTTTCATAAACAGACGGCTAGATGGCGCTAAGCGTCACGCAATTGACGTTTTCATAAGAAACCACAAATTTCGCAGGGTCCGACTAACAGCACGGTAGCTCAATTGGTAAGAGCGTTTGGCCCGGTTTGCCAAAAGGTTGCTGGTTCAAGTCCCGCCCGTGCGCAAAATTTTTGGTTTCTTATTTCATCTTTATGAATACAAAATATGACACTGTGAGTGTTAAAAACATTCTTAAGCATTAGATAGCGAAGCGACATCAATTTCTAAGTTGAATTTATTCTGTAAAGAATAACTGCTTGGGCCATCTGTTTCATAAACAGACGGCTAGATGGCGCTAAGCGTCACGCAATTGACGTTTTCATAAGAAACCACAAATTTCGCAGGGTCCGACTAACAGCACGGTAGCTCAATTGGTAAGAGCGTTTGGCCCGGTTTGCCAAAAGGTTGCTGGTTCAAGTCCCGCCCGTGCGCAAATTTTTGGTTTCTTATTTCATCTTTATGAATACAAAATATGACACTGTGAGTGTTAAAAACATTCTTAAGCATTAGATAGCGAAGCGACATCAATTTCTAAGTTGAATTTATTCTGTAAAGAATAACTGCTTGGGCCATCTGTTTCATAAACAGACGGCTAGATGGCGCTAAGCGTCACGCAATTGACGTTTTCATAAGAAACCACAAATTTCGCAGGGTCCGACTAACAGCACGGTAGCTCAATTGGTAAGAGCGTTTGGCCCGGTTTGCCAAAAGGTTGCTGGTTCAAGTCCCGCCCGTGCGCAAATTTTTGGTTTCTTATTTCATCTTTATGAATACAAAATATGACACTGTGAGTGTTAAAAACATTCTTAAGCATTAGATAGCGAAGCGACATCAATTTCTAAGTTGAATTTATTCTGTAAAGAATAACTGCTTGGGCCATCTGTTTCATAAACAGACGGCTAGATGGCGCTAAGCGTCACGCAATTGACGTTTTTTCATAAGAAACCACAAATTTCGCAGGGTCCGACTAACAGCACGGTAGCTCAATTGGTAAGAGCGTTTGGCCCGGTTTGCCAAAAGGTTGCTGGTTCAAGTCCCGCCCGTGCGCAAATTTTTGGTTTCTTATTTCATCTTTATGAATACAAAATATGACACTGTGAGTGTTAAAAACATTCTTAAGCATTAGATAGCGAAGCGACATCAATTTCTAAGTTGAATTTATTCTGTAAAGAATAACTGCTTGGGCCATCTGTTTCATAAACAGACGGCTAGATGGCGCTAAGCGTCACGCAATTGACGTTTTCATAAGAAACCACAAATTTCGCAGGGTCCGACTAACAGCACGGTAGCTCAATTGGTAAGAGCGTTTGGCCCGGTTTGCCAAAAGGTTGCTGGTTCAAGTCCCGCCCGTGCGCAAATTTTTGGTTTCTTATTTCATCTTTATGAATACGGAAAAATCTTTGAGCATCCTCGCCAGCTTTCTGAGGTGAGAGAGGCGGAGGAGTTTTGGCAAGGTCTCTGTCCTAGAGAAGACATTCCAAAGGAACGTCACCAACAAAAACTTTGGGATGTCCCTCTTGCGAGAGAGACCTTCAATTCTTTACTTCAAAATTCCGTCAGTGACAGTAGTCGAGCAAGGCTCTTGGCGGTTTCCTGCAAAGATTCTGGTCACTGGCTTCATGCTTTACCGTCAAAAAATTTAGGCACTCTTTTCGATAGTGAGTCTTTCCGGGTGTGTGTGGGTCTCCGCCTTGGCACCCCTATATGTGAAATTTTTATATGTCCCTGTGGCAAGGAGGTTGACAAATTTGGTCTCCACTGCCTTTGTTGCCAACAAAGCGCTGGGCGTCTCGCCCGTCACGCTACCCTTAATGACGCCATCAGAAGAGCTCTTGCCACCATTAATGTTCCTTCCACGTTGGAACCACGTGGTTTGGTCCGTGACGATGGCAAGAGACCCGATGGCCTCACGCTTATTCCCTGGGAACGGGGTCGGGCCTTAGTTTGGGATGCAACTTGTGTCGATACTTTGGCCCCATCCCATCTCAGAGAATCAGCCCTTAAAGCTGGAGCAGCAGCGGAGTTGGCTGAAAACGCCAAGCGTCGCAAGTACGTCTCACTTGCAAGTGATTATGTGTTTGCGCCGTTTGGTGTTGAAACATTTGGGCCGTGGGGACCCTCTGCTAAATTGCTGTTTGGTAAAATTGCGCCAAAATTAAATTCTGTCACAGCCAATAATAAAGCTGGCTGGTTCCTAGCTCAAAGGATTAGCATAGCTATTCAACGCGGCAACGCAGCCAGCATCATAGCCTCCTTGCCTCAAGGAAATGGTTTCGTTTTTGAATAGGTAGACTTTAAGTTTTTTTTATGTAGCATGTCTTAGTTTTATTTCTTCTTGTTTGTTATTAATAAAGTACTCAAATCTTAGGTAAGAAATTATTTATTTCAGATCGTTTTGTAGTGGTGAAGTCAGATTGCCTATTATGAGTTAAACTAGCGGTCCCCCGCGACTTCGTCCGCGCGTTTTGAGTTTGCTCCCTCCCCTCCCGTCGCAGCGTCATGTTTAATATCCTAAAGCCTTTCTCGATAAATAAGCTATCCAACACAGAAATATTTTTTCAAATCGGTCCAGCAGTTCCTGAGATAAGCGCGTTCAAACAAACAAACTCTTTAGCTTTATAATATATTAGCGCAAGCGCACGTTGTACTTAAGCTGCGAACATTATTTTGGTGCGGAGTTATGTTAAAACTGTGATAGCTCCTAAGATATTTATTGAAATCAAATGATATAAAGGGCAACTTGGTTCTAAATGAAATGCTCGTGATGATGAATGTATTTATTTTGATAAGAATAAATACCTGTGTGTATAATACACCTATAAAAATAATGCATTATTTTTTTTTCAAATTTATTAACATAAAAAAGGTTGTAGTAAGGATAGACATATGCTGTCGCAGACTTTATTATAGAACTCTTAATGCTGAACAATCCTGTCATACATGATTTTTGTGTAACTTAAGCGGTTTCCGCAGCGTATGCAGCGGAAGCTCTCAAAAGGAATATCTTTCTCCCGTTTTCGCAACATTTTTCATTGATGCTGTGGTCTTATGAGTTGTATCTTTATGTTATATAGCCTAAAGCCTTCCTCGATAAATGGACTATCCAACAATTATAAGGTCAATATGAAATGGAATGATAATGAAAATGATAATGGATATGAAAAGGAAGCTGTATCGTCAGCAAAGCACGCAAGGCTAGTTCGTGTCTGTATGGGTAGGTCATTCAGGTACAGTATGAAGAGCTGCGGGCCCAGGATAGATCCTTGAGGTACACCGGCTGGGACAATTTTGGTTTCAGATGATACGTTATTAATGTAAACCTTAAAGCTGCGGTCGGTAAGGTAAGATTTAATTATTCTTATTATTGAACCAGGGACACCAATTTTGAGCAACTTGTGAATAAGTGCAACATGCCAGACCGTGTCAAATGCCTTCTCAATGTCCAGAAGAAACATTCCAGTCGATTGGTTCATATTAAGGCAATGAGACACGGACTCAGCCACTCTTACAAGTTGTTGAGTTGTAGAATGGGATTCACGAAACCCGAACTGTTCGTCGATCAGAACATGATCAGTAGCCAATCTGAGACGGTACTGTAGGATTTTCTCGAAGAGTTTGCCTAAGCATGGAAGTAGACTGATTGGACGGTAACCCACAGGATCAGAAGGGTCCTTTCCAGGTTTATTAATAGCAATTACTTTCGCTATTTTCCAATGTTTTGGGAAGTAAGCCAAAAGCAAACAGGCATTAAAGATTTTTGTCAACAGGACTATACATTTACGTGGCAAATGTTTGATGAGGGTATTTGATATATCGTCTGGGCCAGCTGCTTTGCGCGTCTTAAGTGTCGAAATGCATTTAATTATTTCTGCTGGTCTGACTAATTGAGCATGCGAGTCAACTGGGAGAAGCTGATTCAGTGATTGTAAATTAATAAGCCGTAGTTGGTGTGCAGCTCAGCCATCCCTTTCTTTAATTGACTGTTACTATCCAGCACATCCAACAATATCCTCTCATTGTCTCCGCTTTCCCTATTCAGTTGCTCAATCCGTTCCTTGGCCGCCTGCAGTTCCTTCAAAGCCAGTAGGAGTTTAGATTCCTCCTGGCGAGCATAGGCTTTGCGAGTAAGCATCTTTACGCTCAATGAAAATAAAAACACGTAAAAAGTAAGCCAAACAATTGGTTAATCAACTAAAGGTTACATATTTGTTAACGTAAATACGTAAACAATATAACCTCAACGCGAAAAAAATGATCGTTAGGCGTAATTTGATTGTTAAATATGTGTTATACGTGAACTATGACGCATAAACAAGATAATTAGAAAAATTAGAAAGAGAAAACAATGATTCACAATATTTCACAAGTTCGAATTCGCAATGTCATTGACCGATTATCACCGTTACACATAAACACTAAAGTTCGAGAGTTGTTTCTTTTTTACACTAGCACTTAATTATACAGCTTATTTATGTTTAATGTTGATTTTGAGCCGCTAAATAACTATTAAATTAATTAAATTCGATTTTTAAATATGAGACAAATGCAATCCAGCTGTTAGCGGTAGTGCTGCCAGACCAAAAGTTTTTGCTTCATAAGTTGACCGAATTAAAGATCGTATCATCTCTAACAGGACCGGCGGTGCCTAGCACGGCACGTGAACACGCTTGACAAGTATTCCTGTATCACCGGAGGGCTGGCCCTTGGTCAATGGGTTGAATATTATTTCAATAAAAAATATCACTACATTTGAAAACTTGTGCGTGAGAACTGTAAGCTATCATATCCTCAACTAAATGTATTTTTCAACACACTTGCTCAAAACGACGTTTTTATTCCACCGATTTTTGGCTCATAATCATAAATATTAAACACGCGTGCTTTTTCAGTATATTATTGCACTAGTGCTTTTAGTTTATTAACTCGACCAATTTACATTTGTACTATAGTAGCAAGTCGTAAATAAGAAGAAGAAGCGATATAATTTAGTCGGGTTATACAGTACTTTTATTTTAGCAACAAACAGTATTTATGCGAAAAATAACAGTATCTACTTATTTGTTTCAATAAATGGTAAATCCAGATTTATTACTAAAAATAGCTCAAATTCATTTAACATTTTCTGTGTTTTGTGTTTTTAGCACGAATTATTACATTTTTTGTTTCTGTCACTTGCTTTCATAAAGACATTTATTTTGTACTATAGATTAATATCTGTACTACTGAAGCCGAATTACGATACTACGAAATCTCATGTCCATAGCGTTATGGAAAGTGAAAGATCCATGGCGTCACTAATGATTGCAATACGACGTCGAGCGAGTTAGATCACTTTGTTAGAATTGCCAGGACAGTCTTAGGCCCAATTCCTTTATAGTTACGAGTAGTAATGGTAAAATGTCGTTACCAGCTCTTCAATATTTCCTATTGTGAGCGTTTTAATGAAAAAATACCTTAACCAAAAGTCAAATCGACTAGTTTAACAACCATTGGTTAAGGTATTTTTTCTTCAAAACACACAATGGTAATTATTTAATCACTGGTTAAGACGGTTACCATTACTAACGATGAAGAAATTGGACAATAGTGTATGTTTCTTCCCACTACATTCAATCTTAGGTAATCCTTAAATTCTAAATTCAATGCCTGGTATCTGGATGACGGCTCCTTTGGAGGCAAAGCAGATGTTGTTTTCCAAGATCTTGTCCTGATTATAGAGGGATTTAAGAAATTTGGCTTAGAACTAAACCTTTCAAAATGTGAACTCTTTATTAATGACCACGTTTCGCCTGGTTCCCGTCAGGATATCATTGATAAATTTAATTCCCTTGCTCCTAACTTAAAAATTCTTAATTCTGAATCGCTTTGCCTTTTAGGTGCCCCTCTTCTTGATCCCAGCATCGAACCTTTTCTTGATAAAAAGTTGAATGATTTCACCCTATCAGCCCCCAGATTAGAACACCTAAATTCACACATTGCTTTTACTATACTGAAATCGTGTCTTTTTGTGCCTAAATTTACATATTTCCTACGTGCTAGTCCTATCTGGAAAAATTATAATTATTTAAAACTATTTGACACTACTCTTAAAAATAGTTTGGAAAAAATTTTAAATTTACATTTTGATAACAATTCTTGGACTCAGGCTTCGCTTTCTATTCGTTTTGGTGGGATCGGAATTCGCCAAATTTCTAGTATAGCCCTCCCCGCTTTTCTCTCCTCTTTGCATAGCACTTCCGTTTTAGCCGGAAAAATCTTTGAGCATCCTCGCCAGCTTTCTGAGGTGAGAGAGGCGGAGGAGTTTTGGCAAGGTCTCTGTCCTAGAGAAGACATTCCAAAGGAACGTCACCAACAAAAACTTTGGGATGTCCCTCTTGCGAGAGAGACCTTCAATTCTTTACTTCAAAATTCCGTCAGTGACAGTAGTCGAGCAAGGCTCTTGGCGGTTTCCTGCAAAGATTCTGGTCACTGGCTTCATGCTTTACCGTCAAAAAATTTAGGCACTCTTTTCGATAGTGAGTCTTTCCGGGTGTGTGTGGGTCTCCGCCTTGGCACCCCTATATGTGAAATTTTTATATGTCCCTGTGGCAAGGAGGTTGACAAATTTGGTCTCCACTGCCTTTGTTGCCAACAAAGCGCTGGGCGTCTCGCCCGTCACGCTACCCTTAATGACGCCATCAGAAGAGCTCTTGCCACCATTAATGTTCCTTCCACGTTGGAACCACGTGGTTTGGTCCGTGACGATGGCAAGAGACCCGATGGCCTCACGCTTATTCCCTGGGAACGGGGTCGGGCCTTAGTTTGGGATGCAACTTGTGTCGATACTTTGGCCCCATCCCATCTCAGAGAATCAGCCCTTAAAGCTGGAGCAGCAGCGGAGTTGGCTGAAAACGCCAAGCGTCGCAAGTACGTCTCACTTGCAAGTGATTATGTGTTTGCGCCGTTTGGTGTTGAAACATTTGGGCCGTGGGGACCCTCTGCTAAATTGCTGTTTGGTAAAATTGCGCCAAAATTAAATTCTGTCACAGCCAATAATAAAGCTGGCTGGTTCCTAGCTCAAAGGATTAGCATAGCTATTCAACGCGGCAACGCAGCCAGCATCATAGCCTCCTTGCCTCAAGGAAATGGTTTCGTTTTTGAATAGGTAGACTTTAAGTTTTTTTTATGTAGCATGTCTTAGTTTTATTTCTTCTTGTTTGTTATTAATAAAGTACTCAAATCTTAGGTAAGAAATTATTTATTTCAGATCGTTTTGTAGTGGTGAAGTCAGATTGCCTATTATGAGTTAAACTAGCGGTCCCCCGCGACTTCGTCCGCGCGTTTTGAGTTTGCTCCCTCCCCTCCCGTCGCAGCGTCATGTTTAATATCCTAAAGCCTTTCTCGATAAATAAGCTATCCAACACAGAAATATTTTTTCAAATCGGTCCAGCAGTTCCTGAGATAAGCGCGTTCAAACAAACAAACTCTTTAGCTTTATAATATATTAGCGCAAGCGCACGTTGTACTTAAGCTGCGAACATTATTTTGGTGCGGAGTTATGTTAAAACTGTGATAGCTCCTAAGATATTTATTGAAATCAAATGATATAAAGGGCAACTTGGTTCTAAATGAAATGCTCGTGATGATGAATGTATTTATTTTGATAAGAATAAATACCTGTGTGTATAATACACCTATAAAAATAATGCATTATTTTTTTTTCAAATTTATTAACATAAAAAAGGTTGTAGTAAGGATAGACATATGCTGTCGCGGACTTTATTATAGAACTCTTAATGCTGAACAATCCTGTCATACATGATTTTTGTGTAACTTAAGCGGTTTCCGCAGCGTATGCAGCGGAAGCTCTCAAAAGGAATATCTTTCTCCCGTTTTCGCAACATTTTTCATTGATGCTGTGGTCTTATGAGTTGTATCTTTATGTTATATAGCCTAAAGCCTTCCTCGATAAATGGACTATCCAACGTAAAAATAATTTTTCAAATCGGGCCAGTAGTTTTTGAGATTAGCGCGTTCAAACAAACAAACAAACAAACTCTTCAGCTTTATAATATTAGTATAGATAGGTAAAGGTAAAGGAAAAAGGAATCAAAATTATATTAGTGGGTCCATGGTGGTTATGTGCGGGTGATATACGTCTGTCTTTTCAGCAATTAGCTACTGCTGTAAAAAAAACATTATTGTAACTTCTCATATTTTTAAGTCGACAAATAAAACGTAAACGGATGATTTACAAGAATTTTAATGGATTTGCGAGGTGGAAATTAAAGCCTTGAAATTTAGGTAGGAAAGAGGAAAGGGGAGACTTTCAAGAATAATCTTCTTGATAATCCTCGAAATCAACAAAACGGTGTCTATTTACTGTTAAAATGGCTTGTCCTGCTTAAAAGCCCTCCTTAAATTTTTCTTCAACGTGAGCCTGTTAAAGGTTGCGCAATTACTCTTTGCTACATTGAGCTCTGACACGAGGCAATAAAGATCACATTGGATTAGCAGTGGGTAAGCTGTGCCTATTGTGTTTTGTTTACTGGCGGAAAAGCGCGTTTTACACTGTTCGACTTGAAACAGTGATTGAATACTAAAGGGTTATAACTCGGTATTCATTTTTGTAGAGCTAGGTCATGTAACCAAAAAATAAATACTGTGGTCGCCATTTAAATGAAAAAAATATTTTACATTTTCCTCCCTCTTAAAAAGATAGACCATTGTATTTGGTGCAATTTCTCACGAAAGAAGGCTTATAAGAAAGACAAAAGCTTTGCTTTTTCCTCATTCTAGGACTAATATAAGAGAGATAGAAAAGCACTCGTTATAAAGCTGCAATTACAAAAATCAGTAGAAAAATATGTATAGTCGTTATATGTGAAAGTATCTCTAAAGGATTAATTTTAATCTCAACTTAACCCTTCACTCAAAGACTGTAAGGAGATTAGGTCAAAATACGTCGAGCAAATTATTAAGTTAGTTAATCGCTTAACGGCGTATTGGGGAAATTAAATCTTTGCGTTTTAATCAAGAGGGACGTTGACTTGATTATGGAAGTAAATATTTATCTTGATGGGTGAGTTCGAGAGCAGCTAAAATTGAAGTTCAAAAGAAATTTCTTAGGTTTATTGCCTGTTGGAAAGGCTTTTTAGTCATCCGGTAAAAACAAGCTAGTCTTGCTTGTTTATTTAACTTAAATATCGCCCAAAACTTAAGTATCGTTTTTGAGGGTTCCGCAGTCCAACAAGGTACCCTTATAGTTTCGCTATGTCCGTCTGTCCGTCCGCAGTTCAACGCAGAGACCTGAGGTGCCCGACAACTTTAATTTGGCAAGGATATGTTTTCTCATCTTCCCGCCAATGTGGTAGAAATAATAATTATGTTGAAAAAAAAAAGAAAATGACGTGCAGACTTGCTAAACCTATCGTGTGGGGTATCGTCGAATAGTTCTTCTAAAAAGATTATGAGTTTTTAACTGCATCTTTGATAAAGTGGCCTGCTTCCGTAATATTCAATTTTAAAGGGCTCATTTTTCTGCGAGTCCAATGTCCCCCCGCCCCCCCCCCCCCCCCCCCTGGCCCAAATAAACGGTATTAGTTGGATACGTGAAAAAATCACAGCACTATGCACAGCATATATGATAAATTTAGAAGGAAAACTATCACGGGTATTATAAGTAAAAAAAGAGATAAAAAATATGTCTGGTACTTAACTTAAAGGTCTTGGCAACAATATCTGTATACAATAACTTGCCTAACTTTATTTATGTAACGTCAATATTTTCCTTAGTAACATAAGACTCTTGTGGCAAACTTTTCTATTACTCACACGCATATTTTGACAAATGATTTCGCCAAACAAAACTAGTACACGCGCTTCGATATCTTAGCATTTTTTTCTATTTCAATATCATCACCGCAAATACTTACTAATAAATCGTGGAATATCGAGGGCTCGTGCCCATATTCAATGCGGAGGTATTCCATAGGAATGTGGTTTTTACTGTCGTCGCTTTATGGTTGATATTGGGTTGTGTTGGCTGTATGAGATGGTTATATGAGTCACACGTTGCATGAATACATCAAGCGCAATGTATGTCCGTGGGGCGTGTCGACATCTCGCGGCTATTGGTGACACTTGACACAACTGTTTCTGATAATATTGTTGTTGTATGACTTTTGGGTTTGGCCGCCTGGGTTTTGACTTTACATGTTTGTCAACATTCTATTATGTTTCTGTAATTACTATTTCTGCATCAGCGTAACACAATGTGTTCTACGTTGACGTGGTGGGATCGTTACTCGTACTGGTAATAAGCAAAAAGCTAACAACTGTAAAAATAAAATGCGGCTTATTTCGAACTCCGTTAGACATATTTTCAAAGTTTAGTTTTATCCGCTACACAATTTTAGTGCTGCTTTTTATATTTCTAACAAATACGACCTTATTGGGATAATTCGTAATCATACTACTACGAGAAACACCATCCTATGACTAGAAAGGTATATTTTCAGAAGCGCCGTCCTTCGCAAACTCCCACCGGGTAACTATGAATTAATGAGCACAAGCTCTTAGTATTCATGAGATTTTTCCACCTAAATTAAAACATAGAGGAGCAGGTGACACAAATCACAATATTCCCTCATTTCAGGACAAACCCGTACTAATTGGGTCGAATTTCAAAAACCTTAATGAACATCTTGGAGACAAATTAGAACATCACCACCCGTATAAAACATACGTACATGAATGTGCTATTATGGACCTTACCTGAATGGTATAAAGTGCAGCCGTGGAAATGATTAAGTGTTGTTGGATAATGATGCGCTGTGGTTCTCAAACTGTTATACGCTGAGTACTTTCAGGGTTTAACCCATTTACTATGTAACTTAAAAGGCACCGATTATTTTATTAGTTTGATCTAAAATTATTATGTTTCTTACCTTTTCACGGTTGCGAAGTCCCATAGTCCCCTAGTTCTAGGAGAAAGTTCTTGATTTACTGATTCTGAGCAGCTCCCTTCATTATTTACAGGTTGTTTGAAACGCCTTGTATACAAATTAAAAACGAAAACGTTTTATAGTCGTAAGAAAAGTCCTACAAGGTTCCTATACTCATTTTTATACACTAAAAATCTATCAAACATTATTATTTGTTGGATGTTTAGTGATATGTCAAACATATATTTTGGAGATTGTTATTTGAAAGTCATATTTCTTAGTTTTTAGTGCCTTTGGCCGTTTTCTGCACTACAAACCAAGTGTTTTTAAGATAAGTGTTGCAACTCCTACCAGGGTCATCATTTATAAAGCTCTTAAATAATTTTAAGACTTAATTGTACATTTAATGGCTATAAAATGATTAAAAAATATTTGAATTTGAACACTAAGTTGATAGCTAGAACTGCAATTCGCTGCATCCGTGCCAACTTGAAAGTTTTTCTTCTGAATGGACTTTTTAGTGTTAACATTTATAGTGTCAAAGGAGTAAAGTAAATAGTGTTTGAGAAGCGCAAAATGAGTATGTACACTAATTATAACTGCAGGCTGCAACAAGGGTGAACGAGAGTTGTGTCGTTAGTCGCTTCTTTTTCTTAATAAGTGCGCCCTGTTATTATGCGACATTTCCCTTATTACCTTTTTTCGTATTTTGGAAATAATATACTTGTTGTTTATCAGGAATCACATGATGTTTGCGTAAAGATCATGTGATTCCTGATAAACAATCAATAGTGTGTAGTATGTAGTAGGCAGTACATCACAATTTTGTGGTTAATATTCAAGTTACAACGCAAGATTGTTAAAAAAATTAAACATTTGTTTGTTATCTCGTGTGAAATTTCGTAGCATACTTATACAGGTTGTGGTCAGTAATAGGAGCAAAAAATTAAAAATAAAGGCCCTTTAAGTATCTACTAATCAATTCTTAATGGTTTTATTTGATACCAATGAAAAAAATATATATTTTCTGACAAAATAAATCGATCCAGCAATGTATTGCAAACAAATGTGCCCAGTCTTCAGGAGTTGACGTTGTCACCTACTACATCGAGTTAGCGATTTTGATTAACATTGATTGGGGATTTTAACTTTCGATTACAATACCTGTGAGTTAAAGCGATTTAGAGCACTACGACCGGCCCCCCCGATTCAGCAACATTCGGTTACGATTCTATTAAAGTAACGTCGATTTATTCGATGCGACTATTTTATTTTTTCTTTTATTATATTTTTAACCGAACTGACATATCTACATCCGATTACACTGCGACATTAATTTAAAAATAAATAGAAAAACTAGCCGAACGGCATACAGGACGTTCTGAATCGCCCTACTGTAGGTCAACTTACAGACAGCACGAAGGAGACGTACTCGTATATCGCGGCTGATATTAACATACAAGTGGCGGCGATTAGTGTACTGTCCAACTTGAAACGGGACATTTGCATTCAGTGCCCAGGAACAAAGAAAATCCATGAAGTTGATACGGGGTAGTAATTGGATAAGACTAGCTATGTAGTCACATTTGGATATTAGTTTATTTTTCTTCTTATCTATAAACCTTATACAGGCTGTTGTTTTGGTGGGATGACATAATAATATAATGTTTTAAACTTTCATGGTCACTCACATTAGAATAGTTAGATACGGGATTGCTACCATGTACCTTATTATTTATGAGTTTCCGATATTTCGGCGCTGTTGCAAGCGCCATGAACACGGAGTTACTGAGTAACTGAGTAACTCCGTGATCATGGCGCTTGCAACAGCGCCGAAATATCGGAAACTCATAAATAATAAGGTACATGGTAGCAATCCCGTATCTAACTATTCTAATGACATAATAAGTTATAAATATATTAGACATTGGACACCAATCACATACATTGTTCTGATCCCAAAGTAAGTAGCCAATGCACTTGTGTTATGGGAATCAGTCACAACGGTGGTACCACAACACCCAGACCCGAGACAATATAGAAAAGATCGTTTTCTACATTGACCCGACCGGGAATCGAACCCAGAACCTCACGAGATGGCGACGCTTGAAACCAGCGTGCTAGCCACTCGACCACGGAGGTCGTCAAAGTCAAAAATCAGACTAAATCAGTTATGCTTACTAAGAAAATTCAAGTTTTATAAAATAAAACCTTAGAATTGATTGTAACGGGATTGCTACCATGTAAGTTTAAATCAAAATAAAACCTTTTCACAACATAAAGAAAAAAAAAAACGAATAGAAAACTCGCGCGTAGTCGTGTACCTACGATACTTTGCCGTAGCTAGTCAGCAACGAAGAGGCGACCAGTGTCGGAAGTCTCGACATAGTTCCGTGAAAAACCACCAGGTGGCGCTCGAAAAATGCTGAGACAAAATTGGTGTTTTCGTGTATTTATTGATTGAGAAGAATTTTTGAATGATGCTTAAAAAACTACAAATATTTTTTAAGATTTATAAAAGATATAGCTACGTAAGTTAAAATGATATTTGACGAATTAGAAAATCATAAAATTGAAATTGTCGACGCAAAATGTCAAAAATGATGCATCAGACTACGCCCGCTGGCGTTGGTAGTTTTGACTCGATTGCTAGTATCGCAATAAAAATAAAAATATGGGCGTTTCCATTTTTTGCATCAGCACCGTTTGTATAACCACGCCTGAGTCACTCGTCGCTGACCAAAACAGCACCCTATTTAAGTAACTACTTTGGTATCAACGTTGACAGCTGTAAGGCTTTTCATTAACCGTCAGTTTTTTTATGTCTGGGTTGCAAATGTCATGATCAGAATTAGAATAATACTTTGATTTCATGTTAAAGATGTAATTATTTTTGAAACATGTTCACGTCCATAATTAATTAAGAAGTTCTACTCAGCAACTATGATATAGCTATAACCATACATAAAAAAATATTGTAGACTTTTTTCAAGTCTACTCTTTGTCAGTTTATTTATCCTCTTTCAAAACAATTTGTCTTTATCGTTTTGTTCTCCTGACCTTAACAGAGATTTGGGTACGAAAACTGGGATTACCTTAGCTTTACATGAAGATTTTATTTATCTCACCGAGTAAGTAAATATCAAACACAACCGGAGGGCAAATTTTGTTTTCGCTCCTAAGGTTCAACCTAAGTTTGGTTCTTTTCTGTAAAACAGTGATCTATTTTTTTAAAGGCTCTTGAGGTCCCTGTCATACATACCGGCAAGATAATGCAAAAGAGCGTGACGGTCAGACTAGCAGGGTTACAAGTATTACGTATCTTGCATACTTTATTTGCTATGGTATAATAAAATCATTTATTTCGTTAATATCATTCATTATCAATACTTTCATAATACTGATAATACGTTCATAATCAATACTAATGTGACCGCGTGTGGGGTGCTTGAATAATAAACACGTAGTATAAATCTTCAGGTTCTTCTCCAATACATTATTCCAACAAAATAGAACAAAGATAGAGCGCAAAGTAATAGAAAGTACAAAAGAGCGCATATTCTGGCATGCAGCTCGCTTTTTATACAAATCAAAACCCTGAACACAGTAGAAAACAGTGGGGACGACATCCGTTTCCATATCTGAACATTTACTAAAATATTTATTTTTAGGGAAAAACAATCTGCTAATTAATCATTATTATTAAGTTATTAATCATACTGAATTTAGTTAGCCTTTTAGATTATTATTTTAATAGTTACAATATTTAAAATAAATCTAACCTCAACCATCAGATAACTTCCAATCAGTCAACTTCCTTTTGGCCCCAAAATGAACATTTGTTATACGGCAAACATAAAAATCAAATAAGTGTTCTAATAATCTTCAATTATCAATTTATAATTAATAAAACGAAAATATAATAATTAAATTTTATAGTGAGTAATCCGAGTTATTCGTATATGATAGCCGAATTACATTTAACATGGTGGACCGGCATTTCCATCCAACGTTTGACTTAGATAGATATATCAATTATAATGTATTGAACATATGACAAAGATAATGTGTAATTTAGTTAGTGTATGGGGTAACATAAGTCACACACATTGAGTATGTGGTTTAGTGCTGAAGTATACTATTACAGATCTAAGTAAATATGTGGGGCTGACTAGGATGGGGAATCGTCTTGTAACACTCAACAATACAAATACCAAAATACAAGGAAGTGGTATTGGCCGCTGGTATTTTTTTTTTGGTCGGAATTGATGTTAAAAAAACTATAGGTTTTATTTAGTGTATTGGTTTTACATTTTTTTTTTTCATTAAATATGCATATTTATTTAACCGTATTGTCGTCTTACATCGTTTTGTTTTAATTCGTATGATATTTCTGATTGAAAGGTAATCGTATTAGAACGAGCTAAATTGAGATTCTTATTTCGGCCGCTGCGAACGTTTCGAGTACTTTAAGCTACATGATTTGCTGTTACCATAAGTCCCATGACCCAAAGCAGGCATAAATCATCGCCTGCACCGGCTGATAGCACACTATTACCCAGATAACCCGGAACAGCCCCACAGAAGCCCTGCAATTGGGCCAGCATTTTATTACCGCACCCGAACGGAATGCGAGTCACCGGTTTTATAATTACTCGTATTTTAAGTGTCTAGAAAATGGCTTATTACTTTGATTTGCGATGTCTTAAAGTTATATTACGTGAAATGTACAGCAGGTAGGTACACGCTTAAACCGAAATTGGCGCATGAAAACTTTAGCTGGCAAACTGTTAGATTACTTTCCTAAATTCACGAACGTTGCAACAGCTTTCTACCTCACTACGATAAGACTGCCAATATTGTACAAATTATGAGTCTGTAATGTTATTGTTTCTTGTGTCCTTACTTGTGAAATAAAGAATATTTATTATTATTATTATAGCACTTATGGGTAGCCAAAGTCAGCAATAATCTACATTGCGATTTGCACTGTACAAATTATGAGTCTGTAATGTTATTGTTTCTTGTGTCCTTACTTGTGAAATAAAGAATATTTATTATTATTATTATAGCACTTATGGGTAGCCAAAGTCAGCAATAATCTACATTGCGATTTGCACAAATAATAAAACTGAAGTCTGGTGAAATAGGTACTCCTAAGCCCGGTCTGCTTACAAAGGCAGACGGTTTAGAATAAGGGCAAAGGGGCAAGTGTTTATCTAGGTTTAATTTAGCCATATCAACTCCGAAAATTGGGTATTATTACCTTTGTTTGCCAAATTCAAATTTGAAATTGGAATCCATTTTAGCGATTCCATACAAATGTGAAGCCTTACTAACATTACAAGAGTAATAAAATTGCGAAATTATGTAATCAATTCAATTTGCGCGGTAAAATTGCTAAACGTATATTCATAAATATTAACATTAAAGTTTATTTGATCATGGAGACGAATACAGTATAGTTTTAAGCCCAAGGATCTGAGGAGGTAAAAAGAGGAAAAATTTGCATGGAAAATGCAACACTTTTGCGTACTCGCGGAGTTTTGCTACTTATTTATTTAATAACGATATTAACCTATCAAGAAGCAGATAAAGAAAGGTTAATATGTATATATATATATATATATATTATAGGGTTTATTAAAGTTGAGCAGGTAATAATTGGCGCGCCGATGTATGGGCTAATTTTCAGCTCGATCGCTCCGGCTATCGGTCGATAGATAACTACGCCAGACAGCGAATACGGGGAAAATGAAATTTCAGGTAAGATAGGTGAGAATAAAAATTCTTGTAATCACCGTCTAAATTGTGAAATGTTGTGAAATCATAACATTTGGCCGCTAAAGACATTGTACTTATGAAGTGTTATTCTGAAACCTTCATAATTATTAAGGTTAAGGTACTGAAATCCTCACTAGAAATCCTTTTTCTAGGATCAGTGTCTTCCCTCCAGTCGCACCCAGCCATGTTTAGGATCAGTGTCTTCCCTCCAGTCGCACCCAGCCATGTTGCGGTGTGTGTTTGTCCTAGTTCTAAGCATCAGCATATAAAAAAAACCGACTAAGTGCGAGTCGGACTCACGCACTGACCCTCCCTGCCCAACTTTAACTATTTTAGGAATCCACCTACTTCTACTTAGTCAAAATACCGCAATATTTTGTTGACATCAAAAATTACTTTGTTTTCCATAGTATATATTCTATGAAGGACAAAGTTATATTTGCGGTTACTCGAAATGTGCTACCTATATATATCAAAATTTCGTTCGAATCGTAAAGCGGTTAGCTGGATACTACCTACCAAGTTTCATATGTGTTATGTTAATAGTTTCCATGTTTTTTGTTTTGCAAACTAAACCTTGAATAAGGAAAGTGTCATTATAATGATCAATGGATGATTTTACGGTATCAAAGCCTATTCGTCAAGTCAACACACTTTTTAACTACAAATTATGGCTACAATACATCTAAAGTTAATGTATTTAGCGCGCAGTTAACGTCGTTACATCTACGCGTTTACTGACGTTATTTGTTGCCAAGGAATTAATGCGACCAAACGATACCTTCAAAAAACACCGATGTTGTTCCAAAAAGGTACAAGACTACTAAAAATATAATATGTACCTAAAGTAACAGATGTAACCTACACAAGCAACCACATAATCATTCATCTTCATCATCAGCTTCATCGTCATCTCTGTCTATTTCTCATCTGGTATTGTCCTAGAGACAAGAGCAAACCCATATAGTATTTTTTAAAAATATCAGACTCGGAAACTACATAACCCCAATAAAAAAAAAAAACACCAAACACCTAGATAGCTCTGATCTAAAAATAAGTAACAATGCACTTGTGTTATGGAAATCAGACACAATGGTGGTACCACATAACCCAGACCCGAGACAATATAGAAAATTATGATTTCTACATTGACCCAACCGGAGATCGAACCCCGGGACCACTGAGCGGCGACGCCTTGAAATCCAGCGTGCTTAGCCACTACACCACGGAAGTCATCATAATGATTAACTGTATCTAGTAGTTAGTATCTATAAAATACCTAAGATAGTCAATGTGGCGCAAAATAAACTATCTGTACAAAAAAATAAGTTTATTATGCATGTTCTCTGATCAGACCTACTAGTATGGTTGACTGGTCCGCCATAGTTACATTTGGTGCATGATGTTTTATATAAATTAAGTTAAGAACTCTAGCCCATAAGCGGGGCAATAAAAGTTAAGACGTGCCTTACCGACTAAACAGATACAGCCTAGAATGAGGATATTTGCGGTATTATAATCCAACTAGCGGAAACCACTACCACGTACTACAGAATAAGTACTTGATGGCGTTATTCGGTTTCTCAAACTTGTGCACCATGCCCATTTCAAAGGGTCAACGTCAACCAACTTTCAAACTCGAGTTTCCCGCAATAACGTGTTCCTGATAGTTGAAATATTTCGACGCACGAACTTCGGGTAGGGTCCCACTTATGAATTCTCAAATCGGTTTCTGACATGCATTCTAAAAGGAGGAAATAAATAATGTATGAGGTGGGTAAGCGTCTACGTCGTAAGAAGTAAATTAATTGCAAAAAGAATTTGCCCTTACTACGTGAAAATAAAATTCAACTGAAGAGTAACTCTAACTAACTTCTATGACTTCAGTTCTAGTCCTAACTAGACAGCTTAATTACTAGACTCTCTCCTCTGAATAGGTTGGTTGATATATTTCCACGTCCATCACCCAGGCTTAGGCTTGGCAGTGTTATTGCTGCCACACTAGCACTTTCGCCTAAGTCGTGCTTATCTGTCGCCATCTTAAGTGCTCAATGCCGTCTTCAGGTGTTTAACACTTTCAGATTCAGATATCTTTAAATGCTATAGTTAGGTAAATAGGCATTAAAGGATTGCGGATTATTCGCAGCTTGCAGATTATTAACAAAGTCGCAGCTATCAGTAACTTACGTTATAAATAGTAGGATACACCTTTCAGACATTGATACAAAAATACGTCAGATCATATTATCTTCCCTGAAATACTTACAATCCTGCGACTATTATTTGTGAACCATTGCAATAAATTATGAAATGTCATAATTTATCACACATTTTTCATAGGGAAAACATGTTATTAACATAATAACGTCAACCAAAAATGTATACCCGATTTCTCTATCCCACCTTTGGTACGCCGAGATAGGTAGTCCCGTTCAATAAATCAGCTCTGGCATAATTCTCCCCAAATTATAGTAACGTAAATCATAAAAAATGTCCGGCCCGAGTCGGTCGTCAGCGATAGCTTTAAACCGGCATCAATCAAACTTACTGTCACGCTTAGGGCGGCTGGACGTTAGGTCAGACTCATTGTTTAATTAATTAAAAAGGTCGGGGCTAAGACGAGCTCGTTACCTACGCAGCGGCGCGATTGATAGAAGTTAGTTTTGTGCTAGGCTTGACTGCAAGCATAGTACTTAATTCGTAGTACTTAATTAGATGAATGTATGTCACACAACAAGCGATGGAGAGGGCTATGTTGGGTGTTTCTCTCAAAAAAGTTACGTCATCGCTATCGAATTAAACTGTCGTCGCTACCGAGTAAGCTCATGGTAACAGTACTTACCGTTATAATGAGTTTACAACGGTTTTACTCGATAGCGACGACGTACAAAAAGTCTATGGAAAATAGCACAGCGCCTCTAGCCGTCACTGACAGAACTAAAATTTACCATTCAAAAAGTTACGTCATCTAACGACGAGTAAAACCTTCGTCGCTATCGAGTAAACTCATGGTAACGGTACAGTACTGGTTGATCATTCTGACGGAGCGTATCATTTTACTATGCCGCCACCGTCGGTCGATACTTACTTGTGTTTTTCAATATCTTCATTTCCGTTATACTTGTTATGTAAGTGTGTAATAAGTAAAAGCTTCATAATACGTATTTTGTTATGCTTATTAATAAAAAATACACTTTTTGAAACAAGTGTTTTAGTGTAGGGTTCCATCAAGTACACTTTCCTAAAGGTTTTCGTCAATATAAGATTGATAACCGCTATAGGTCAGCATTTGTGTGGTCTTGCTAAAAGTCCGCTTCCTGAAGGGGTGGATTAGTCTATGGAAGTTGGGACCTAGATGCTCCATGTTTCAATCCAAGGAATCCTGATGATAAACAAGGGGTTATGATGATATTGTTATACTAAAGAAAGACCGTCACGTATTTTTAACGACTTTAAAATGGAAGTTTCTACAGTCTATTGCTTCTACTTCTTCTAGTAGAAGCAATGATTATTCTGTTCAATATTTTTTACACCAGCGCTGAAATCTATTTTCAAAGAGTCCGCAATACACTACGGGCGTGCAAGCCCCGCCTACACTCAGCAATAAATCGTACTATTCTGCTAAGGGGCGCTCAGCGAATTTTTACCGGCCCACATTGCCGCTTACGGTGCCGCTTTTGAGATCCGCTATGGTCATGCACAGACTATACGATTGTTGGACAATGGCTATTCTTAACGTTGGGCTAAGTTTTTGAAGCGTTGCAAAGATATTAACTTCTCTTTACAATCGTAAACTACATCAGCGGAGCTACCATGAATGAAAGGTTAACTTTTGTTGCAATCGAGTGGTTAATTCGGATTTCCAACTTGATTATGTTCTTGTGTAACTGCCTCGGTGGCGCAGCGGTTATAGGGTCGCACTCTAAAGCGAGAGAGACTTTAAGTTAGAGGTCCCGGGTTCGATCCCCGGGTCGGGCCAAAAAAATACCTATGTATTTCTGTTCCGAAATTCTCAGGTAGCCTAGAGTTTAGAAGTTGGCGGTGTCTCACCCCCTTGCCTCGGAAAGCACGTATTGCCGTTGGTCCTGCGCCTGATCTCTCTCCAGTAGCGTCAGATTACTGTCCCATCGGGCTATGAGAGAAAAAGGAATAGAGAGTGTACCTGTGTTTGGCGCACACGCTTGTGCACTATAATATGTCCCACGCAGTCGGCTTGTCGAGGACTGGGTGCCGTAGTCGAAATCGGCTAGGGGGACCATTACCATTTTGTATTATACTTGTGTACCTATACTTACCTACCTAAAGGATCTATTTCAAAAAATTGTTTCGCCAATAACCTTGCACTTGGTGCGTTCACTTGAATTTAATTTAATTAATACCTAATCCTATCAAAGTAATGATTTATTAACTTGGGCTGTGTGCAAGAGTGCACAATACGTACAGCATGTCCAATCTAGAAAAAAATTGCTAGATAAGTAAGTAAAAAACAGCTTAAATCGTTATATACTAGGCTTACTGGATACTTATTCAGAATACTCACAGGCAGCTTGACTGGCCCGTTGCGTTCTCAATGAACTCAGAATCACAGCCACAAGGCCGGAGCACTGCAAATCCACAAAAACGCGCCGACACGGCACATTAATGTCCACGCTGCTACGGCCAGATTATTCATAATGTTTTTGTTTAAATCCTTCAAAGCTATGCAAATATTTTTGCTAAAATTTCCCATAAAACTCAGTACAGGAAGGATTATAGAGGATTATAGAGGGAATCGCTTGGAAATCAATTTTGGAATTCGTAACTTTGTTTGGACTAGTAAGGAGGTCAACATATCGAAAGTTCCAGCCCCGTACCTCTTGAGCTGGGAGGGGAAGGGTTTGAAGGTTACCTTTTACGTTTTTTGCTCATTTAACGGAAACTGCGTTTTAGCGACATGAAACCTTCTGCAAAATGATAGCTGATATAATTTTGTTAAGTTAAACATATTAACATATTGACGTTTTAAACCGACTTAAAATAGGACAGGTTTTTTAATTTGAGCTAAATTTTTTGACATCGTTGGAATTAGCTTTTTTAGACGACCAAATAAGT
>CAWUPE010001493.1:0-30821 GCA_963924145.1 Pyrausta purpuralis
AGAGGTTGCTGGTTCAAGTCCCGCCCGTGCGCAAATTTTTGGTTTCTTATTTAATCTTTATAATTATAAAAATGCCTACTATCTTTTGAAGGACGAATACTTATGTGTTAAATTGTGTGACCTATCAATCATAGAGATCATCCAGCGCTCTAGCTTTTGTTAGACGATTTTATATCGCAATAGTACAATCCTGTGTTATAACTTATCTGAAGTTTTGTACAATTATCGAGATACCAAGTTAGTTACAAATGAAGGCATACAATTATTGTAATGGTCAAGTAGTTAATTGAGACGCTTGAATGGCTATATGAAACTTATATGGGAACGAGATCATTATAAATACATATGCCAAATACTACCGTAATATGATGCAGTGCCAGATATTTGACTTATTTTATGCATTTTTTAAAATCATGTACATTAGAATATGATGGTTTCTCAATATATTGAAATAATAAAGGTAAAATGAGTTATTATTTTACGTGTTTGTCTACATCTGCATCCAGAAGAAATAGCTTAATATTAGCTAAAGTTTTCATATAGTTGCGTCAAGTCAAATCTGTTTATATGTATAATTACTGTGGGACGTGTAAATGTGTGATGTAAGGATACAATTTTGGAAATGTAAATAAAGGAATTTCATATTTTTTGTGAATTTAAATAACCCAGCTGAGATCAAATAATAAGGCAGCTGAGATCTTAGCATTTTTTTTAAATTTGTAACTTGAATAATATGTTATACTTCAAATACTGGCTTCTTCAGATAAACTTCTGATTGAAATTCCTTCATTTCCATTTTCGAAGTTGATTAAATATGAATTCCATGTTTGTACATAGTTTTAATATTTTTTGTTCGATGGTTATTTCATGTTTATATGCATTATTTAATTTTGGAGAAAAATATAATCACCATTGCATTTTATGATGATCTTTCATTGAATCGAAATTATTTATAATATCACCTTATTTTGTGGAAACTTTTTCAAAGTAAGAATAAAACAAAATAAATGTCTGAAATCATTTTATTGAACAGATTCTAATAAATGGTACAGAGTGGATAAAGTCAACAAACCTTGTGCGCTTGATACACTAGCAAGTCTAAACAAAGCAACCTCTATGGTGATACTGGTCTTTAAATAAATAATTAACAATATGCGCGAGGCAGCCCTATGTCTAAGTACATTATATCTCAATAAATTATCCATCCACACCCATATATAAAAATAGATCTTTTGATAAAGAAAATGATTTGGATAGCTACTAAGTGAAGTTTTAGACTTGTAGACTAACTCGGAAGAGACTGCTTAATACCATAGAAAGGTACCATACCTTTCTATGGTATACTTAGTCTCAAAAATATGCCTAGCATAACTTTAAGATGCTATTTCAAAGCGGGCTACTGTAAGGTTACCTGTGCTGTATAGTATAGAGTATTTCATTTCCAGTTTCGACATAGCACCTTCAAACCTTACACAGCTTATTTGATTCGAGTACTATCATTCACAAAAAGAATAAAGATCTTTATTCCGATTCCGCCAATTCTTAACATGATTATAAGATTAAGGGAATGTAACAAAAACAATGGACTAGACTAGAAAAACTGACTGATCTATAAAATAATAAACTAATACTGGTACTATCTGTGATCCTTTTACCAACACCCTGTGTTACGATGTCAATTTATAGTACACAAATAATAAAATCTTGGTCTGAAGTCGAGAAATAAATAAGTAAGACTTATTCGAGTTATTTCTATGTTATGGAAGTATTAAAAATAATAAGATACGGTTCTTTTGTTATTAAACTTACTATATTATAAACCTATAAATGCACATTAATTTGTAAATTGTAAAAAAACAGACTATTATACGTCGTACCTTTTAAATAGTGGAGAAAGTGACTACTATTCTAGTGCACTTCAGACAAGAAATTATCTTCAAGCTATTTCAGTCTTAACTATACAATAAAATTATTAAAGTATATAACCAATTAATCACCAAATATTTATATCATATCATAAATTCTTTCACTACATTAAAAAGCAAGCAACATAAAATCATTTTATATGACAATAACATACAATACAATTTTAAAAAATAAGTACATGCAAACATTATACACAATTAAAATAATTTCTTTTGTGTTAAGAAAAATAAAATATCTCTTATAAACTGCACGTAAAAATCAGATTAAAACGATGAAACGTAAAAATCAGATTGAGACGTTACTTTATACCTACTTGACAGATATTTTTAACATGTTTTGGTTGCAGCTCTAGCATTATCACACAAAATTTCAATAAAAATCTAAAAGTTTTAGTTACATCTCTATTGACAAGTCTAAAATGTAAACAAAATGCTAAATATGAATAATTTCTTAAGGACTATTTATCATTATATATACCAGTGTCAACTATAATATCACGTGGCAAGGCAAAATAGTACTACACAAGAGTAAATACGATATATTTACCAAAATTATATTCGCTACTCAAAACTCTTTTACTCAAAAGTCTTGTACACTAGATAAGTACGCGTAGACACGGAGTTTTTATTTTAACTAGCTAAATGAGTTATATATCGTAATACTATGCTCCAAAACCAATTAAAATACGATGCATACACCCAGTTATTATAAGTTTGGACCTGTCAAACATGTTGGTGAACACGTTTAGCGTCACGTGTATATGTCATTATACACCCACGTGAAACCATATACACGTGGCACTTACGTGTTCTTCCCGCTTCCCCGCTCATCCACCCGCGTTCGTCCGTTTCGTGTCAATACAGTTCATTTTGGCATACTTCTCACCGCGCAGTGACAGTGGCAGGTTCATATTTACGATAACCAGCTAGTAATTTTTCCTTTTTTAACTTGTGAATCTGCGTTTACATATCTTATCTGTTATATTTAAGTATATATCTTCTTCATTTGGCGTTCTAATAGCAGTAATATTATCAAATAAAAACGTCTGTTACATTCAATGATAAAATTATCAACACGTAACTCAGTTTTCCATATATTTTCGTCCACCGCAAACTTGAAATATTTTTATTTACGAAAAACTAGCTATGCGAACTAAACTAACTCCCCCTTACACCAAAAACTATCAAATGACCAAATTTAAAATAATATTATATTGACGGCATTCAATAATAACATTCATTTGGCATAGGCAATAGGGCGGGCAATTGTAGTCTTTGTTTTAAACCTCATTCTTTTTAAGTAATAAATAAGGGGTCTGAGCCCAGTTGGCGGTGGACAATCGGTTTCAGTCTGATTCTTCAACTATAGTCAGCGCGTTCCCTGAATCTTGGGGCCGTAATGCCTTGGTAAGTGTATGCCTTGGTAAGTGCCTTGGTAAGAAGACATGACACTGACAGTTCAACCCAGTTATAAATAGAGCTGGCAAAAGTGTCTTCATTGACAATGGATCATTTGTATCTGTATCACTGAAAAGATGCGACTCCGTAAAACGTATCTGCATCATTTGGAACAGGCGTCTCTCGGAACAACCTTTCTCTATCACCGTCTCATCGGCATCATGCGTATCACAACCCGCGTTGCTGAGATCGGGGATGCATTCAATTTAAAAGATACGTTTTATGCGGTGATTATCCGATGCTGCCGCCTCGAAGTACTTCATCAAACAACCTCTCCTTTTATTTGGCTTATGTTTGCAAATGTAAAAGTAGTGTTTCGCGTTTCATATATCGTGTAAATTGATTTGATTAATGAAATGTGTTTGTATTAAAAATAATTCTCTCAAACTATTTCCGCAAACATAAAACGGGTCAGTGTGCCAGTGTGTGAGAGAGAAGGCAAGCATGCGCGCTAGAGCCGCCCGAAGCGAACCGATCAAAGCGCGCGCGTCTCTCTCTGTCTTAGCGTCATCTTCGGATCTCTCGCTTCCTTAGCGACGCGTGCCGAACTCGATCTCAAGTTGCAAATGATGCAGATTCGTTTTGAAGCGGCGTTTCGGTTTCGGAATAGTGAAACATCTTGAAGTAACGACTCAGTAAGTAGTTTCAGTAAAGAGTTACACAGGTCTAGTTAAAAATACGTCGACTATAACTACTGACTATAGTATTAGGACCTTGTTATAACTTCGACTTTGTGTTTATTTTTTGACCCAAACTGTAATTGTTCTAGTTATATAATTATTACATCTATCTACGTGGATTACCTGGGCATGACTGAGTGTTGGTACTTAACGAACGCGATGGCTGCGAGCTCCTTGCAAAACTCTTCGAGGACGATCAGGCTTTCCCACCAGTTGGTTTGTGGTCTCCGCTGGACAACAATTAAAATAAATTGACACCAATCACATTCATTGCTCTGATCCCAAAGTAAGTAGCCAATGCACTTGTGTTATGGAAATCAGACGCAACGGTGGTACCACAACACCCAACCCGAGAGAATGATTTCCATATTGACCCAACCGGGATTGAACTCAGCGTGCTTAGCCACTACACCATGGAAGTCGTCACGAATAAATAAATATTATATTTTCTGAAAATAAGGATAACTACTATTGTTAGCCCTAAATGTGATATAGATAAACATGATCCGCAAGTACGTAAAGGTTAATCACTTAACAGTTAAGTAGATACCACAACACCCAGACATTAAAGGGATGGATTATAGATTGATATTTTGACACGACCGGGAATCGAACTCAGGATCTTATAGACGGGCCACTCTTAGAAAATCTGCCTTTTAAAGTCGTGTAAACTCTTAGCATTGCCTGATCAACTGCAATATATATTATATAATATATATATATATATATATATATATATATATATATAACTGTGAGTTAAACACACAACTTTGGTAACTTATCTACATATAGTTATAATAAATTGGTTTTTATTTTATAGTGTTTCTTTTAGCTATGCAAACTAATTATTATAAGTTGCACTTGCAATTGATTAACGGTGTCAGGCAAGGAATCGAACCCTGGGTCTTGCGTTCTCCGAACACATGCTTACCACTCGGTCATTCACGGTAATAATTTTAAAAATATATAGATCAGAAACCATACATACCTTTCATCATAACTGGGGTCTTCGCTCATCAACTGCAATCTCGTATTCTCTATGACCGTTTTATAATTCCTTAGCCTCGGAATCTCTATGGTCAACCTTTTAGCCAACTCTTGCAGCACTTTAAACAACGTCTGCGTTTTTCTAGCTGTTGGCAACATTGGATTCAGTAAATACTCGTGAAGATTCGGATGCGGTATCAAAGCCAGCTTTGATATTATCGCTGTAAGGTGCAAATTGACTTGATAAGGTTGCGTTGGCATATTTAGTAGTAGTCTGTATAACATTTTGAAGAACGGTCCTTCGTCGAATTCGTCTTCTGCATCTAAATCTTTGCTTTTAGTTCTAGCGTTGCATTTTTTCACTACAACAGCTATTTCCAGCTACAGGGTAATCGGTAGAGGTTATAACCGGTTTGTTCGGGTAATTACTGGTTTTATCCGGTTCGAACGCTTTCGTACAGATGGATGTCTGCTTCGGGACGGCTGTCGTAGCTGTGCGTCGAGCTGGCGGTAGTGTCGGGCCAGATGTTGTCGGTCGGCCAGTTGAAAGTCGACGTTATGTCCAGCCAGTACTGTAAGGGTTAAGGTAGGTATTGAAGGAGTCCTAGACGTGATATAAATAAAATAAATAAATAAATATTTGTCAACATCACATACATTGCTTCGATCCCAAGCTAAGTAGCTATAGCACTTGCGTTATGGAAATCTATGATGAATGATATTTTGCGGTTATTCCCATTTGGAATATTGATTCCATCAGGCATTCAAAACCACTTTTTTAAATACAATTATTAAAACAGTTGCTACATTTTTCACTTCACTTTTAGCTACACATGGGAATAAATATCTAGTTGTAGGTACTTTACGTAAGGCGTTTAAAGTGTTCAAAAGGAGACAAGGTGGCAACTAGGAAATATTTTTTTACAAATGGGGGCAACTGGGAAAAACCGATATTTTGGATATTGCTCGTCTAGCAATAGGAAAAAGATCGAATTGATACGCGTTTAGTCAGTGAATGGCGTTATAAATATAACAGGAATGTTACTCAAATTGGAAAATACTATTCAGGCAATATTTGAAGACAGTTTTTAATAGTAAGTGATAGTAAGTGAGTTATTTTAAACGAGTTATGGAAAATTATATTTTATCAGCGATGAATAAAACAATTTAATAGGAATTATAATAAACGTTAGTCCATATATGTGTTTGACTCTGTGATCTAAATCATAAAAATTCTTATCATGATCATTATCAGCCAAAGTACGTCCACTGCTGAACATAGGCCCCCTCCACGGTTTTCCACAGCGACCGATCACAAGCGGTCTGTATCCAGTTTGATCTTGCGATCTTTACGAGATCGTCGTACATATTGTAGGTAGACGTCCTACGTCGCGTCTTTGGTCGAAGGGTCTAGAACTTTTCTGCTCGAACTCCTATCAGTTCTTCGCGCTATGTGCCATGCCCATTGCCAATTGAACTTACTGATTCTCAGAGCTACATAGGATTTAGGATGATGTTGGGTCTTTTACGTTTTTGCAACGTATCAGGTATGTTTGCAGAGTACCAAACTGATGGCTTCGACGCCGTCATTCTCAAAAAAACAAGCTCCCTGATCAGTAGAGTGAGAAACAGTCCCCAATACCATCCTAAAGACATTCGCGGATAAGTTCACATCGCCGATGTGGAGATATTTTGTGCAAAGACTAACCAACATGGGGACTTAACCCTTTTTGTAATGTTGTTTTAAATTTATTTAGCTTGTTTAAACTGATTGAACTGTTTGATTAATTTCATTATTTATAACTTAATTCATTTCATTATTTTAATAAATTCTAAAATTTATACTTTTTAAAATAAAGTACTATATTATATTATTATCTATATAACATTCATGTTATGGATAATTGTTATGCGTAATAAAAGATTTTTTATTATTATTTTATAGCCCTGAGAATCAGTAAGCTGAGAAACTCAGTACGTAACGGATGTCCGTTACCTTAGTTTTTCTACGTATCTCCTCATTTCTGATTCGATCTCGTAGAGAAACAGCGAACCCTGACCATCGATCGCTGTGTGATTTTGAGTTTCTTAAAAAAATCTGACTCATTGACAGTCTAGTTAGACACGCTACAGTCTACGGAAAAATTACTAGTAGGGAGAGTCTAGTAGATTTTATGTCTATGGACAGTATGTGCAGGTTGTCCGGTAAGTATGTATGAAAGTCTACCTACAGTCCAGTTAGACACGCTACACTCTACAGGAAGTTTAGTTACTTAGTAGGAAGGTCTAGTAGATTTTATGTCTATGGACAGTATGTGGAAGATGTCCGGTGTGTTTAAGTATGTATGACAGTCTACCTACAGTATAATTAGACACGCTCGTTCTACGGAAAGTTTAGTTTCTATTTGGAAGATCTAGTGGATTTTATGTCTATGGATATTATGTGCAAGAGGTCCGGTGTGTTTCAGTATGTCTACCTACAGTCTAGTTAGACACCCAACAGTCTACGGACAGATTAGTTTCTAATAGGAAGTTCTAGTAGAATTTATGTCTATGGACAAAATGTGCAAGATGTCCGGTGTGTTCTAGTATGTATGACAGTCTACTTACAGCTTAGTTTGCCTACACGCTACAGTCTACGGAAAGTTTAGTTTCTATTCAAAAGGTCTAGTAGATTTTATGTCTATAGACAGTATTTGCAAGTTGTCCAGTATGTATGTCAGTCTACCTACAGTCTATTTAGACACGCTACAGTCGACGGAAAGATTACTGATAGGGAAGGTCTAGGAAAGGTTAGTTTCTAGTAGGAAGGTCTAGTAGATTCTATGTCTATGGACAGTATGTGCACGATGTCCGGTGTGTTTAAATATGTATGACAGTCTACCTACAGCCTAGTTAGGCACGCTACAGTCGACGGAAAGTTTATTTTCTATTCGGAAAGTCTAGTAGATTTTATGTCTATGGACAGTATGTGCAAGATGTCCGGTGTGTTTAAGTATGTATGACTGTCTACCTACATTCAAGTTAGACACGCTACAGACGGAATGTTTACTAATAGGGAAGCTCAAGGAAAGTTTAGTTTCTATTAGGAATGTCTATTAGAATTTATGTTAAAGAAATATTCAAGTTTTCACAGGAAAACTTAAGATAATTAAAACTATTTCACACTAAAACTAATTGAAAATTTGAAACTAAACTTCTTTCTATGTTATATATGTTTTAACTGTGTGTATTATTTTTAAGCAAGCTGTGTTTATCTGTAAATCTATAGAGCAATTTTACTTGTGATTCAGATGATATTTTAATTTAAGAAAACATTATTGTATCTGTAGTTGATAGACCCAATAAATAAAATAAAAAATAAATAAAATGTCTATGGACAGTATGTGCAAGATGTCCGGTGTCTTTCAGTATGTATGACAGTCTACCTGCAGTCTAGTTAGACACGCTACAGTCTACGGAAAGTTTAGTTACTACTAGGAAGTTCTAGTAGATTTTATGTCTATGGACAGTATGTGCAAGATGTCCAGTGTGTTAAGTATGTATGACAGTCTACCTACAGTCTAGTTAATGGTTACTAATAGGGAAGGTTAAGGAAAGTTTAGTTTCAATTCGGAAGGTCTAGTCGATTTATTCGGAAGGTCTAGTAGATTTTACGTCTATGGACAGCATATACAGATGTGTGTGTACCTGGTAGTGCCTATGCGCGTCATGTATGTAATGCTCGTAGTCCGCGCCGACGGGGTCCGACTGCAGCGCGCGCGGCAGCAGCAGCAGGAAGCTGCGCAATCAAACAACCGGTTTACTTGACAATACTTTAATTTGCAACTTACATACTATGTATAAAGGTAGTCTATTTAGCGAAGTAGGTGTTTGATGTCTCGAAGGTTTGAGAGTCATGCATTGTTAATATTGGTGCTCGTTATCCCGCTTTAGTTCATTGCATTACTATTTACTAGTTACTAGTGATGGAACTGACATCATTAACAAATTTCGTGCTCCATGAATATTACGCCACTAGTCATTAATTGATATATATGTTTCCTACTAGCGGTCCCCCGCGACTTCGTCCGCGCGTATTGAGTTTGCTCCCTCCCCTCCCGTCGCAGCGTCATGTTTTATATCCTTAAGCCTTTCACGATAAATAAGCTATCCAACACAGAAAAATTTTTTCAAATCGGTCCAGCAGTTCCTGAGATAAGCGCGTTCAAACAAACAAACTCTTCAGCTTTATGATATATTAGCGCGAGCGCACGTTGTACTTAAGCTGCGAACATTATTTCGGTGCGGAGTTATGTTAAAACTGTGATAGCTCCTAAGATATTTATTGAAATTAAATGATATAAAGGGCAACTTGGTTCTAAATGAAATGCTCGTGATGATGAATGTATTTATTTTGATATAAGAATAAATACCTGTGTGTATAATACACCTCTAAAAATAATGCATCATTTTTATACAAATTTATTAACATAAAAAAGGTTGTAGTAAGTCAACCATAAAAGATAGACATATGCTGTCGCGGACTTTATTATAGAGCTCTTAATGCTGAACAATCCTGTCATACATGATTTTTGTGTAACTTAAGCGGTTTCCGCAGCGTATGCAGCGGAAGCTCTCAAAAGGAATATCTTTCTCCCGTTTTCGCAACATTTTTCATTTCTGCTGTGGTCTTATGAGTTGTATCTTTATGTTATATAGCCTAAAGCCTTCCTCGATAAATGGACTATCCAACGTAAAAAAAATTTTTCAAATCGGGCCAGTAGTTTTTGAGATTAGCGCGTTCAAACAAACAAACAAACAAACAAACAAACAAACAAACAAACAAACAAACTCTTCAGCTTTATAATATTAGTATAGATTCGGGATCAAAATTTTAAGAAATACGTCACAGTCTTGTCGACGTATTTGCGACACATTTTTTGCTTGGCATAGGATTTTTTATTATTATTTATTTACTAAATCAAAAAGACATTACATAAATATTTATAAAAATCGTATACTGAAACCAATGATTCTCTATAACGTGTTATTTTAATTGTGCAAAACCTTAGACACCTCAAATTATTTGCATTTTAATTGACCTTATTCTGAAAGAACAAAAATAACTTAAGATTTTATGAGGTGTTTTAGTTTTACTGTCACTTCTGATCATTTCTTGCTCTGCGGACAACGCTCTGCCGAGAGAGGAGACGTGCTGACATTATTATTATTACTATCAACACTCTTGGAGAACTAACCATTTCTTTACGTATTTTTGCTGGTTGCTCTAGATAAGCCATTACGTGACAAGCCAACATTTTAATGAAGATTTTTTTGAAAAATGTGACCCATATTAAATAATGGTTTAATTGATTCTACTTGTTATTCCATCAAACTTTTTTTTAGGTTTTGCGCTTTCAACTTTATACATTGTATTTGTAGTAATAACAACTCATTGCTTCAGTTCGAATATAATGAAATAAATGAATTTAAAATTTGATTTTGTATAAATGTGCGTAAGTTTGGGAACGCTCAGATACTCATTGTTAGATACTGATAATCTTATTACTTTATAAACTAATTAGATGATTATCAAATACTGTGGGCACGGACAAAATAAAGATTTCTCAAAACAATGCAAGGCTCGCGTGTTTTCGTGACATTTAACATCTAAACTTCAATTCACAACTTAAAAACTAATACAAAATGTACAAAATCACAGATCTATAACGTTACGGCCGCGTCAGATTTTGCTATCACATTTTTATTTTTGGAAGAATAACAGACAATTTAATTAACTTCGAAGGAGATATACAGGGAAAAACACAAATTATAATATCTGCAAAACCCGCAGGTAACCTGTTTAATACAACTTTGCGTATAAGTTTCTTTAAAAAACATAGTTTGCTGCATTCAAAAGAAATGGCACATCAAATAACTGAATTTGTAAGTCGATACTGTGAAGAATTTCTTATTTTAAATAATACTAATTTTTATATATTTTACTTTATCTTACCCTGCATTTTACATAGAATCTCTTTTTCATAAAAAATAAGTATACCTACATTAAAATTTAAGGAGGAAGAGCATTGAAATTTTAAATTAAAAATAATATACAAATAAAAGGATCAGGAACTGAATTTCAAATCATTTCAATCCTTTTCAGTATCAAAGTTGGAAATGGCTCTAAATTACTGGCTTAATGTCTTATGTCTCTAAATTATATTATATCTTAATAAAATATATTATGTACATATTAATTAAAATAGACCTACTTTTGCACAAATCCCAAGTTAACTGTGTATGATGTGATATGTCATGACAAATCTATGCTTTTGTCAAAAATGGCATTTTTTGTACTCATTGATATTTAATTTACCATATCAAACTGATTTGCATTTGAATGAAAGCATTGGGAGATAAATTTATTACACAAAATAAGGAAGTAAATCGTTAAATGAAGCATAGAAAGAATAGAAAAAGCATTGCCAGCGGTCCGTTTTATCTTAAGTAATTCATTGGGGAATAACAGCATTAGATTTATTTACATTCGCTTTATAAAATGTGCATATTGTATAAAGAGCCCTAGTTACGTAAATGTCTTGAAATGAAACAAACAGTGATATATAACATTCATTAAATGCATTATTTTTTTTCCAAGATTAGTGAGTTGAAACAAAATACATTAAAAAAATAATCAAAGAATATTACAATCGCTAATCTAAACGATTTCATAGATTTTTTATTTACTATTTTTACACTTTGAATTCATCAAGTTTGTTTCATTTACGTGCACCCCTCAACCATATTTAGCGTAAAAGTTGTTATTTTTATCATTAATTCTACGAAGACACGTTTTCCGTAGCGGTTGTGCTTCCATCATCATTAGTTTCCGTTGCCATTATCTCTTCTATTCGCGATTTTAGCTCCTTGAGTCTAGAAAGTGATTTTTATTATGAGTTAAATGTTTTAATGCTATGAAAGGCGTATGATAAGTTTTATTGTTATGTTTTTTTTATATTTTTATAAGCATTAATATAAACATTTGTAAGCGTTAATGCACGGCTTATTTCAAGGTGTTTTATTCTTGTTTGATTAACTCTCTTTATCCGTATCAAAACACATTATCAATGAGTATTATTTTCTATCTACAATAATTGAAGATTTTAGGCGGACATGTTGCATTATAACCACAAAATACAAGTAAAATGAAAGCAAATTTTATATCCTTAACTTATAGAAGAAAAAAAACATCCTATTTAAATGTTTCATTCTAAAATTGCCGATTGATTCCGGCATTGGTCTAATATTTCAGCTATGAATTTATTATAATTATAAAACATAAAAGCTTCAACGGTGGCAAAGAAATAGTGTTGTAATTAGACTGAATATGACCAGCCACAATTGCCATAAACCATAAATGACTGGTCGAGTACTGTCAAATTCAGACAATTTAACCATATGTGATGAGATGAACCGTAAATCTAATTAACATGACTCCGTTCACGAAAAAAAAAGAAAAAAATGTGTTCTTGTGTGAATTAGTTGTGATAATTTATTGTGACTTTTAATTGTATTTACTGACAAACATTGTCATCTAACATTCAGATATAAGAAATTTCCGGGCTCGATATCTCTGTAATTATGATATATTTCTTACTTTATTTATAAGTCATTGAAAGTCACGTATTGTACGCAAAATATTCGATAATAACATATATGCCAGATTCAGAAAACAGAAAATATATCAAAGAACTTGCAAAGCACTAAACTAGACTTTAATAGAGTTTCAATAAGGTTGAAATCAGATGTAAAGAACAGGGTTCCACTACACGAAAGTCACGTGACCGACCGAATTCAACCAATCGCGTACGCACAACCGAAAAAATATATAAAATATAACTGAATTCAAAATGACTGAATATGACCATTTATGACTGTTATTGACCGTTTGGTCAATTGGTAAAGTGACTATAAATGACAGTAGTCACTAGTCATTTTTAACACTACACACGAACAACAAGAAAAAATCTAAAGAATAAACTCAAAAAAGTCGGGTGGTATTTTTCTTGCTAAGTGCAAGTAAATAAATAATAAATAAATAAATATTTTACAACATCACATACATTGCTCCGATCCCAAGCTATGTAGCTAAAGCACTTGTGTCATGGAAAATCGGAAACAACGGTGGTGCCACAACACCCAGACCCGAGACAATATAGAAAAGATCGTTTTCTACATTGACCCGACCGGGAATCGAACCCGGAACCAGCGTGCTAGCCACTCGGCCACGGAGGTCGTCAATAATACATAACAATTACCTGTTGATAATCCTGTGTATATTCTCCCCTGTCTCCGCGTGCTGTACGTCGAGACCTTCGTGCGAGAGGATTTCGTTGATCTGCGAGTTGACTTGGTCTTCGTGTTGGAGTTGCTTCATTGCTTCTCTGTGGAGATACAATAGGAATAGCTAAAGATGGGGAAGAATGTTGAAAACCGTACTCAGAGATTTTAATTAGGCTTAATGTTTAATTAAAATGACCTTGTCGCACTTATTTGAGTACGCATAATATATTCATAAATATTACTTCAATTTCAATTTATTTATTTCACAACAACAAACAAACTTACATAAGTTTAATTTGTTCAATTGTTAGCTGTATTACTAAACACTAACTCAGGCCTTATTTTTCCAACGTCAGACAAGAAATATTCATCGAACAACATACAATAAGTCTATTTTGAATACAAACTTTCGTCAGTAACCACCTATACAAATGTAATTCTAAAATTGGTCGCTTTATTCCGATTCATTCCGATATGAAAGATGAATTAAGAAACCAAAATTTTCGCACGGGCGGGACTTGAACCAGCAACTTTCTGGCTAACCGGGCCAAACACTCTGTTTTACAACAGCAGTGGGCCAAGTAGTTATTCATTTCAGAATAAAAACAGTTGGGGTGGGTAGTGCAGACGACACGAGTAATGACGTAGGTATTGACGCGTAATGACGACCCCCGTGGTGTAGTGGCTAAGCACGCTGGTTTCAAGCCGTCGCCGCTCCGAGGTCCCGGGTTCGATTCCCGGTCGAGTCAATACAGAAATCAAAATTATATTTATTGTCTCAGGTCTGGGTGTTGTGGGACCACCGTTGTGTCTGATTTCCATAACACAAGTGCATTAGCTACTTACTTCGGGATCAGAGCAATGTATGTGATTGGTGTCCAATATTTATTTATTCATAAGAGACCAGAAATTTTGCGCGGTCGGACCGACGGCACGGTAACTCAATCGGAAGAGCGTTTGGCCCGGTTAGCCAGAAAGTTGCTGGTTCGAGTCCCGCCCGTGCGCAATTTTTGGTTTGTTATTTAATCTTTATGAATGTATAAATGTAAACCATGACACTGTAAGTGTTAAAAACATTCTTAACCAACGCATAATATAGTTACATTGTAAAGCTATTTATGTAAGACCCCTAAAATAATGCGACTGTTATCATCGATGCAGTCGCGCAATGAAGTGACGCGACAGCATCGCGACTCACGGACATCAATACTAACGCGCGTTAGTATTGATGTAGACGCGCGACTGTCATTCTTCAGATAGCTTGGTGGGCATCGCTACAGTTTAATGGCCAGCTTCTGCATCGCGACTGCATCGTTACTAACGTGCGACTGCAGTGCTTCTAAACTTCTAAGTCTGCAAACGGTCTAATTGTTTGATGGTCTAAAAAACATAAGGGCTACATTCTTCGTGCGTAGATATCTTGTAAGAAGTTTTAGTAATAATTCAATTAATGACGACCTTGAATGCTGTATTCAAAGACTTTGCGGTGGTAACTCTCTCACCTGTTGCTCTCTCGCCGCAGTAGCAAATCATTAAGTCTGTCTCCCTCACACAACAACACTATAGCTACTCACCTATTGCTCTCTCGCGCTCGCTTGAAGAACCTGCGGGAACAGACACTCACTAATTGCTCTTTCGCTCTCGCCACAGCGGCACGTCGTTCAGTCTGTCTAGCCCGCTCGAAGAACCCGCAGAAACAGACACTCACCTATTGCTCTCTCCCTCTCGCCACAGCGGCACGTCGTTCAGTCTGTCTCACTTGCTCGAAGAACCCACAGTAACAGACACTCATCTATAGCTCTCTCGCTCTCGCCACAGCGGAGTCTGCCTCACTCGCTTTTAGAACCCACAGGAATAGACACTCACCTATAACTCTCTCGCTCTCGCCACAGCGCTCGTCATTCATTCTGTCTCGCTCGCTCGAAGAACCCGCGTCTTTTCCCGCGGGTTCTTCGACAGACAGACTGAATGACGTTCTTTTTTTTTAAAACACTTCATGCACAAACAAAAGGTTATGTGCCTTTTGTTTGACTTGGCGGACTTAATGCTAAAAGCCTTCTCTACCAGTCAACCATAGGTCTATACAGAGAAATTGCTGGCGGCGCGAAGAAAGTGATAGAAGTTCTTCTGCTCTCTCGCTCCCGTTCTCATAATAAAATCTCTCGTATCCGCGGGAACAGACGCGGGACAACACTAGTCTATAGCTACTCACCTATTGCTCTCTCGCTCTCGCCACAGCGGCACGTCGTTCAGTCTGTCTCGCTCGCGCGCGTCAGCGGCGGGCGGCGGTGGCTGCGGCGCGAAGTATCCACGAGAGCAGACGCGGGACAACACTAGTCTGTGGATGCTGTGCTCTGTGCCTTTCTCGATTATCGTCTGTAATAATTATTTATTTATTAGTTTGTGTAGTATGTTTTACGGTCGACCGACACTCATTATCATTTAGTCAAGACCACATTGACTGATTTAAGATTGGTTGACGGACATAGCCATTAAGCATCCCAGCTTTAACCTGTTTTCGAATGCGTTTTTTCCCAGATGAATTTAAAATGGTCGGATGCCAGAAATAAATGCCCCGTAAAGTCATCTTTATTAAAGAAAAAAATGAAACTTTAAAAGAAGTAAAATTTCACAGATATATCATGAATAAGTAATTCTTAAAAAATATTATTCTCTTATTGTAAGTTGCAATTTGTAACACTCACTCCACAGCCTATTGTTTGAAACGCCATATTTTTCTAATCAATAAAACTTTTTACATAACTCTGGACATATGATACTTTCTTACTCAAGAACTAGAGGGCCTATTTTCGTGATTTTTATTTTATAGGATTTCTCTTGATAAAAAACATCAAACGAGCCGGGGCGGGACGAGGTTCGCTGGGTCCCTAGTATTATTTAAATGCCCACACAAACATTTTCAATTTTATTTCATTGGAGACGAGCGGTCCTAATTTTGGTTTGCCTCCGGCCCCTTTATTTTAATAGTTATTATCTCATTGTGGACCATAACTACAGATTAATCTGCTTAATCTGCTTATATTTGTCTTAGAACCTTCATTTGACCATAGCAAACATATTTAAAAGAATGCGATATTGCCGTTCACGTGTGATGTCGTGACCAAGGGAAAAAACCGGCCAAGTGCGAGTCGGACTCGCGCACTGAGGGTTCTGTGCCAATTTTAACTGAATTAGGGAATCCACTTACTTCCACTTAGCTAAAACTACTATTTTGATCTCGTCCACATTATACATTACATATTTTTTTCATAATCTAAACTCGCTTAGTTTAGAAGTTAAAGGATGGGGGGGGGGACGCCCATTTTACCACTTTGGAAGCGTCTATCTATCAAACGTTAAACTTTAAAAGAAAATGGTTTTAGGAATCTGACATAACAATGGTCTCGTTTTAGTATGTTTTTAGAAAGAATTTTCAGAATGCGGAGAAAAACGGTAAAAAATGGAGTTATTTGATAACGTCGTTTAATGGATAAGTTACACCAAACATTTTCCTTCAAAATATGACCAAAAACGAGCCTCTATAAGACGTGACACTCAAACCGCCATTTTCACAAGTTACGTAATTTTTAAATCAAAAACATATATCACTGCAATATGGTAGGGGTTTTGGAATTGACGCCGCATATGGGGTATTTTCCTCGATGAAATTCATCGTAGATATTGCCCTTAAAGTTTCATTACTAAATACATGGACATCCTGTATATAGATTATTGTTAAAACCTATATAAAGTCTAATTGTTTCAAGTGATAATATTTTAATTGTCTTTTTATGTATCACAGAAATAGCATACCATTATTTTTTGGAAAATCGGGATTTTAGTTTTTTTCTAACACAGAAAATATCATTTTTGAAACAGCACGCTGTCAATTATAAAGATTATCTACGTCGTCGGCCTCGCCTCCCTCATTTCCATGCCTGATCTTTCTTTTTCTCCAATCTTAACCATAATTAATAAAAAACTATTTCTGCAAAAAAATACTACCTTAGTCTCTAAATTTCTCAAAAACTAGCGTATAAAAAAAGTGTTTTCTACAAAAATATGATTCATTTATTGTGCTGAATTGGGCCTTTAAATATTATCACTTAAAACGAGGTAACCTTATATACAACAGTGGATTCATTGTTACCTGGAAGAACTGTAGCGTTTCCAGTGTAATATCGTAGTTATCGGTTAGGCAGTTGCTGATCAATGTGTGGAGGAGCGGCCACTCTGACACTTCTCCTTCGCCTACCAGCCAGTTGGAGAACTCTGCAATTTTACCATCAAGTTATAATCTATGTTATGTGATACTAAATGCCAAAAATGCACTGAAAAGTCTGAAATAAACTTTTGACCCTTGAAAGGAAGGAAAGGCATTTTAGGAAAACATTTTTTTTTTGGAGTCGGTACTCTGATAGTTGATGCACTGACCGACTCCAAAACGTTTTTTTTTGCCTAAAATGACTTTTTTTCCTTTCAAGGGTCAAAAGTTTATTTCAGACTTTTTAGTGCATTTCGGTTTTTACTTTTTTTAAAGTTAATATTATTTATTTATTTTAAGTGGTAACAGGAGGGGGGGGGGGGGGGGGGGAGGGAGTTGCACCTTATGACTCGGTTCTTTAAGAAGCTATAAATTACTTATCCTAAGTTCTATCATTATAATTACTAAACTCCTAAGCATTAAAGAGTTCCACCATCAGCTTAGCTCCACAAGATGTTGACTATCAGACGTAACAACACGTCAACATCAAGATTCTAGTAAAAAACAAAACACGTCCCTTTAATATTTTAGGGTTTCCCTTGATCACACCAAGATCCCATCATCAGATCCCAAATTGGCAATAATGGGACCAACTAGAAGGTATACCCTCTAGGTAAGCGAAAAAAATATTCGAATCGGTCGACAAAGACTGAGATATGAGGGAAAATAGATACAAAAAAAAACAGTCGAATTGATAACCTCCTCCTTTTTTGAAGTCCGTTAAAAATCAAAGATAAGGTAAATATTTTTTTTTTAAGCAAATAAAGATTATTATCCGGTCGGTACGGTTACCATGAGTTTACTCGCTAGCGACGTCGGTATTACTCGCTCGCGACGACGTCACTTTTTGTATGGCAAATTTTGGTTCTGTCAGTGAGCGCTAGAGGCGCTGTGCAATTTTCCATAGACTTTCTTACGTCGTCGCTAGCGTGTAAAACCGTTGTAAACTCATGGTTTGCTCAGCGTATGGGTCACTGTAGAAATCATAATTTTCTACATTGTCTCGGGTTGGGTGTTGTGGTACCACCGTTGTGTCTGATTTCATTGGCATTGATCAGTGCATTGGCTACTTACTTTGGGATCAGAGAAACGTATGTGATTGGTGTCCAATATTTATTTTCATATCATGTGGGAATGTCATTTCCATTCTCGGGACCGTGGGGTCCCAGACCTTTGGAAGGCGTATAAGGTTTCACTTAGAGATGAGCCAAGTACTCGGTACTCGGTGTACTCGGCGGGTTTTTTGATACTCTTACTCGGCCGAGTAACTCGGTTTTAGTGCCAAGTATACTCGGTTTAAGTAAAGCAGTATATTTAGGTAGATAAACAACAGGGGAGATCTTTTACAATCTTAATTATGATACTAAACGAGTAGTAATGAGAAAAAATTGGGGAAATAAGTTAACGAATAAAATTCAATATTAAAAATTTTATAAAGTAAAATTATGATGCAGTCAACAAAAATATCTGCACTTTCTGGTAACAGCCAATTCCTTTTTTCTTCGTAGATGTTACCAGCCTCCGAAAAAAAAAATCACTTGATATGCACAGTGCTTGCAGGTGCACATAGTAACACTCGTGCTAAACGTACCAGTTCTGGATACTTAGTTAGGGGCCCTGTCCACCGCTTAAAATAACTTTTGTCTTTTATCAGCTTATTCTAAAGTAATAGGGCTTTTAGTATCATCGCCTGCTAGTGGCTAGATTAAAGGTAATTCTGCGCGAACCTGTTTGTACTTATTTACACATCCGAAACAGGAATTTGATTTAAACCGAGTAACTAGGCCGATAACTCGGTTGGAAAAAAAAACATCATCATCATCATTAACAGGCAAAGGACGTCCACTGCTGAACATAGGCCTCCCCCACGGCTTTCCACAGCGACCGATCACTAGCGGTCTGCATCCAGTTTGATCCTGCGATCTTTATAAGGTCGTCTGTCCATCTTGTTGGTGGACGTCCCACGCTGCGTCTCTGGTCGAAGGGTCTCCAATCTAGAACTTTCCTGCCCCAACGGCCATCAGTTCTTCGCGCTATGTGCCCTGCCCATTGCCACTTGAGCTTGTCCGTGTCCGGAAAAAAAAATGGACCGAGTAAAATTCGTTACTCGTTACTCGGCGAAAGTGCTACTCGGCGAAAGTGCTACTCGGCGCATCTGTAGTTTCATTTAATGGTAATCAACAAGATGTCTATAAACGAGGGCCTTTTCAACCTTTTGTAAAATGGTAAATAAATCAAACCATTTAATTAAATGCAATGATTGTAACCTAATTTAGCAGAGTTAGATCAGTTATGATATCGTTGTTTTATCTGATGATAACTATCTGCTTTTAATCCTTTGGGATCAAACATAAAACGTTACATCACTGTAATGAGTTTTATATATCAAATTGAATGACAGGTTATCCTTTACAACGTGTCTTTCGTTAAATTCATCTTTTCTATAAATTTTATTATTACTAGCTGACCCGGAAGACGTTGTTTTGCATATGTCAGGATTAAACGTTAATAATAAAAAATAAATGTTTATTTTCATAAAATAATAAAAAATGGATTTGCCATATGCTAAAGGAAATTTTAATCGAAGTACAGTTAAATAAATGTAATGAAGGACTTCATTGATAAATGTTTATGGTAATTATTATTTTGTTTTTATAGTGTTTTGTCACTATACAAACTTAATAATATAAATAGCAAATTGCACTTGTAAAAAGCAACTTTGGCGGTTCGGCATACGCCCGGATTGCGTAAGACACGGGGTTCGATTCCTCGTCTGTCACAACCGCCAAAGTTGCTTTTTACAAGTGCAATTTGCTATTTATAAATGTTTATGGTTTTATTTCCTTTTAATAATTTGACAACTTTGACTGTATTGACACATTATGCCAAACAGACAAAGTTTATTTTGAAAGTGACGATGTGATTATTTTATTTAAAGATTTGTTATAACATTTGGAGTATCTATCTGTAAATGTGTTTCTCTATTACAGAGCAACACATTGCGGATTTTATTCTATGAAATACAGGCTGTAGCCTCATATAGGGTGTTAAAGTACACTATAAAACAACATTTTTTGAAGATATTTCAAACAACAATGGAAAAATTAAGGTTTGAATTTGTTGTGAAAAAGGATGAAGATCCGAAAACGAATATCATTTGTTTAACGTCAATTACTAATTTCAACAATCAAACGTTTCTGATACCTGATAATTTGCAAGCGGCAAGACTGCATGATGCTGTTACTAAAACCACAGCTTTTGAAAAAGTAAAATCAACATTACAAAAACGACATGAAAAAAGAAAAGTCTGAATTTCTATGACTCCTGAGATAAAGAATACGTATATGGATGAAGATGGTAACATGCAATTTAAGGGCTTTTTGTTGGAGGAAATGTTTTTAGATGTAGAGCCGCAAACTTTAACGACCGGAATAAACGCGGAGACTTTAACAAAGATTCTGAAGAACATTACTAAAAAAAAAAAAGGAAATGCCAACATCCAGCAATGTAAAAATAGCAGTCGAAGAATTCGTTATACAAAAAATTAACAGAAAAATCTCAAATGTTACACAGTGGATCAATTTTTTTGAAACAGAATGTACCCGTTTAGGCATAGAAGAAGATACAACGAAGATAAAAACTTTCAGATTGTTTTTGGATGAATCATGTTTGGACTGGTACTCGTCTATGCTCATAAAGTATACAGTTAATTCAAGGTGGTCATTATGGAAAGATTTTTTTTGCGAAACCTATGCTGACAAAGGATGGTCATCTGTCAGGTATGCCATACAATTTAGATATAAACAGGGATCATTACTAGAATATGCAATTAAAAAGGAAAGACTCCTACTTGATATGAATAAATCAATTAATGAATCAACTTTAATTGACCTTATTGCCACTGGGCTCCCTTATTTTGTCGCTGACAGTATTGACAGAGAGTGCCTTAACGACACAAAAGATTTGTTCAACAAGATTCGCGGACTAGAACATTTAGTTACAAAAAAAACTGAAGACAGGAAATTTTATTCAAAAGGGAAAGATGAATACAAAATAAAAGAAAAAAGTGTTAAAGACAAGCCATGCAAGATTTGTGAGAGAGAGAACAAAGGAAGTCGTTACCACCCTGAATCTATATGTTGGTTTAAGAACAAGAATGGTGAAAATTATAAATCAGAACAGATAAGGAATGTTAATAACTCAGAATTGGAAACTGAATTGAATGAGTTAAATCCAAAAAAATGATAATTCCGCCATTAATCAAAGTTCCCCTATCAATCAATGACACATTAAAAATCACAGGGATTTATGATTCTGGGTCAAATGTATCTTTGATAAACTCAAGGTTACTATTATTAAAAAATAATCATGCTGATAGTGAGAACGATAGATGTGCAAATTTAAAGACGATTAATGGCGTAAAAAGATCTACAGGAATGGTGACGTTGGATATAAAAATATTTGATATCAAGAAGAGTGTCAATGTTTTTGTCATAGACGGAGAAAACTTTGAACATGATTTTTTAATTGGATTAGACTGTATAGAAAATTTTCATCTTATTCAAAATGATAAGTTAGAAATATCACAAAATAAGAATATACTAAATAATAAAGAGAAAAAGGAAGAAAAATTCGAACATCAGATAAATGATGAATCTATAATGAAAGCGGAAGAAACAAAAAAATATGAAATTAATTGCAACGAACATGTAGATGAAAAAAAATTTGAAATTGAAATAAATCAACTGAATCTTCAAGAAAAATATGAAATAGATCAACTAATTGATAACTATAAGCATTTTTTTGCAAAAGATAAATATGACATAGGAACTGTGAAAGGTTATGAAGAACATATCGATTTAATAGTAGACAAATATTGCAGTAAAAGACCGTATAAGTGCACTATTGAAGATAAAAAAGAGATAGAACAGCAAATATCGAAGTTGTTGGAAAATAGATTAATAGACGAATCTTATAGTCCTTTTGCGGCCCCTGTAACATTAGCATTTAAAAGAGAAGAAGGAAAAAGAACAAGGCTTTGTATAGATTTTCGTGAATTAAATAAGAATGTAGTTCCACAATCACAACCATTCCCTTTGATTGAAGATTTGATGTTGAAGACAAGGAATTGTAAATATTTCACAACGCTTGACATAAATTCAGCGTTTTGGGCCATACCTTTGAAAATTGAAGACAGACAAAAAGCATTCGTAACTCAAGATGGCCACTTTCAATGGACTTGCTTACCTTTCGGTTTAAAGACATCTCCGGCTATTTTTCAACGAGTACTAAGCAGCATTATAAGAAGGCATAAATTATCGGATTTTACAGTAAACTATATTGATGACATTTTATTTTTTTCTAAAACATTTTCTAAACACGTAAGGCATCTATCATCATTATTTGAAGCAATATCACAGGAAGGCTTTAGACTAAAGTTTTCAAAATGTAATTTCGCTAAAGATTCTGTCAAATATCTGGGTCATATTATCATGAATAATACGGTCACACCACTAAAGGATAATTTAGTTGCTATTAAAGAATATCCGACACCAGAGACACAAAAAAATGTTCGACAATTTCTTGGTAAAATTATTTTTATGGAAAATATGTGCCAAATATGTCTATCATATTAGATCCATTACACAATTTATTACGAAAAGGACAGAAATTTATTTGGACCGATAAATGTCAAGAGTCATTTATAAAAATAAAGGAGGCATTATGCTCGAAACCAATTTTAGCCATACTTGATCCGGATTTGCCAATTTATATTTATACAGATGCCAGTATACAAGGCATAGGGGCTGTTTTTAAACAAACACAAATTATCGGAGAAGAAAAGCCCTGTGCTTATTTTTCAAAAAAAATAAATGAAACGCAAAAAAGAAAAAAAGCCATATATCTTGAGTGCTTGGCAATAAAAGAAGCTTTAAAGTATTGGCAACATTGGCTTATTGGGAGATCATTTATAGTTTATTCTGATCACAAGCCTTTGGAGAAGTTGAATATTAAATCTAGGACAGATGAAGAACTAGGAGATCTCACTTACTACTTATCACAATTTAATTTTGAGGTGAAGTACTATCCTGGAAAATATAATCTAGAAGCAGATAATTTGAGCAGAAATCCTGTTTTGGAATCAAGTGAAAACCAAGATGATGTATTAAAAATTGTAAACTTGATTAATTTGGTAGATATACATAGTGATCAAGCGGAAAATGAATATATAAAGCAGAATAAAGACAGGTTAGAATTAACAAATACGGTATATTATAAGAAAAGTGGGAAAAAGGATAAGATATTATTGACTGAAGAATTTAGCAAAAGAATCATAGAAAAAATACATTATCACTACTGTCACTCTCAACCGATTTTCGTGATAAAAAAAACTGTCACTTAGGAATTGAACAAATGAAACGAAAAATGAAAACATTTTATACAGCAAAAAATTTAGACATTAACATTAGAAAATATTGTGAGAAATGTGAAATCTGCATAAAGAATAAATCAAGAGGAAACTATAAATACGGTTTTATGTCTCATTTGGGTCCTGCTACTTACCCTTTTGAGATAGTATCAATAGACACCATCGGGGGATTTGGTGGATCACGTTCTACGAAAACATACTTACATCTTTTGGTCGACCACTTCACGAGATATGCTTTCATTGAAACTTCGAAAACCCAGAATGCTGGTGATTTCATAAAATTAATTAAAAAAGTAACCCAAAATCATAAAATTGGTTTAATACTGTCCGATCAATATCCAGGCATAAATTCAAATATATTTAAAGAGTACCTGAAAGCTGAAAATATACTTATCGTTTTTACTGCAGTGAATGCACCATTTTCTAATGGTTTGAATGAAAGATTAAATCAAACATTAGTAAACAAAATAAGATGTAAAATAAATGAAAAAAAAAATAATTTAGCCTGGACAACAATAGCACACAATTGCGTTAAGAAATATAATGAAACGGAGCATACTGTAACAGGTTTTTCACCGAAATATTTACTGGACGGTAAAAAATATGATGTATTACCAATTGAATTGATGAAGGAAATATCAAATGATGATTTATCTTATGATAGAAAAATTGCGTATGAGAATTCTTTAAAATCGCACAATTATAATAAACAACGTTTTGATAAAACCGAAGAGAATATGAATTTAGATGTGGAGATTTGGTTTATGTCGAAAATAGAAATCGACTAAATATGAAAAAGCTTGATGAATTGAAGATTGGACCATATAAAATCTTAGAAAAACTGTCGAACTCAATTTATAAGATAGACACAGGACACAGAAAATGTGAGTCGAATCTGTTTCACATAACATAACAAAGTTGGTACCTGTACTGGAAGCCAGTACAGACTCCTGAGGGGGGGAGATGTAATGAAGGACTTCATTGATAAATGTTTATGGTTTTATTTCCTTTTAATAATTTGACAACTTTGACTGTATTGACACATTATGCCAAACAGACAAAGTTTATTTTGAAAGTTACGATGTGATTATTTTATTTAAAGATTTGTTATAACATTTGGATTTTCTATCTGTAAATCTTGTTTCTCTATTACAGAGCAACACATTTCGGATTTTATTCTATGAAATACAGGCTGTAGCCTCATATAGGGTGTTAAAGTACACTATATAAATTATAATTGATCAGTTGTCGAGCAGGATAAAAAATAAATAAATTATAAAATGCCTATAAAAATAGGAGTTGGTGATAAAAAAGTAAAAATTTAGGGTTATATGTATTTTTAATGCTACATTATAAAAAAACAAACAAAAAAAAATCGCCCAAAAATTTTAAAAATTATAAGGATGAACAACCCTTATCACTTAGGGGCAGGAAAAATAGATAGTAGCCGATTTTAAGACTTACTGAATACGCATATAAAATTTGGTAAGAATCGGTAAAGCCGTTTCGGAGGAGTTCGGTAACTAACATTGTGACATGGAAATTTTATTTATTAGATTTAAAATAATTAAACATTTAACACAATAAAAGCATAAACAAAGTCAAGAATACACTCTTTTTTCATAAAACCTATAGCATTTTTTACAAGATACCTGTTTACTATTAAAACACACTACCCATTCATTACATCATCTTAATTATAAACTCATGTACCCTGTCTGATCCAATGAGCACAGATTACTTCACAGAGTCACGGATACCAATTTTCAGTCTCGACTTCAAAAAAAGGAGGAGGTTATCAATTCGACTTTATTATATGTTGTTTTATTTTTTTGTAATGTTCCCTCATACTGTAGCTGGCTGGCTGCAAACTAGCCTTGCAATGTCATCTATCAGCCAAAAGATCCTTAGTTTTTGAATCACTCGCGTCAAGATGGCGAGTGAGATTCATTTATTAAAGTCGAATTTTCAAATGAAAATCAGTTGAAATCCACAGGAATTTGAAAAAAGATATCTAAATTTTGTGAGTACTAAAGCCAATAATTCGCGTGATTTTCGTTGATTTTTAACTGGTTTTCGAAAAAATATCACACGCCATATTTAAAAGAATGATTCAAAAATATGGGCCCTTGTCGCACGCACTAAACTGACCTCTGTATTGATAAGTCTGTTGGTGATATACATGTGGCCTAAAAGGAAAAATGGAAGTTAGGCTTATGACCTTACTTAACTTACCATTGATGAGATCAGGTGAGTCAATCACTTTCAGACATTTCGCCAATATGGCAGTGACCAGCGCCGCGTGATGTAAGTCACTGATCCCCGCCTCAGCGACACCTTCTAGAAAGTTCTGTCTAAATGTTCGCGATAGGTGAGCTGCTATCGTTGGGTGGCATTCCTGAAAGAACATAGTTTTACTATACTAAGGGTCTATTTTAACAACATCAAAAAAGAGTCTAGGGATGGACAAATAGATAAAATATATCGATATATATGGTATCGATATTTTACAAATGTGTCGATAGATTTTTTCTTATAATATTGATTTTATGATATACCGAGGAGGTTACCTATATATTAAGCACATGTAAATTAAATAATAAAAAAATGAAATACATAGTTGATAAATTTATTCTATTATTTTTGTAAGTGACAGATTAGATGACAGAGACAGATGATTACTGTCAGTCAGTCAGTGTTCGTTGTTGTCATAGTTGGCTTTACAGGTTGGCTCCACACTGCCCAGACCACAAACGAGTCATAGACTAAAGATATTTTTTGATATTCCATCAAAATGGAGGCAAAAAACATAGTTTTTGATATCCGAAAATAAATATCGAAAAAACAAATATCGCCGATATATATCGATTGTTTTCTAAATAAATATTGTTATTTTGGTATATCGATTTTTTTGTTGCCCAAGCCTACTGAGGGTCGATTTCACCAACGTCAGACAAGATTTATCCGACTAAATAAGTTAAAAGGAACGATTTTAAAATGACATTTACATAAATGATTGCTGACAAATAGCCGACGTTTTCAAATTAAGCGTACCCCTGCCTATCTGTACAGGTCTGAGGCTAGAAATATATGAGTGAAAGTAGTCACAAAGTCAGAGTGAGCAGGCTTTACCTGGGTAAACCCCCTTGTCGTCCTTGTCTGGTCTAGTTTAGACTTCTAGATACATAGGCAAACCTATTTGATATTTAAGAAATGTACCTTCATCAAAGTATCACAGTAGTCGAGCCAAGAGAAGAAACTCGTCAGTTCCCGGTATCCGTGGAATTTGCTGTAGGCTTTGTCACCGAAGTCTTGCGCTACATATCTGTAACAAATATTACACTTTAAAAAAACTACGTGTTAGTTAGGCTTGTGTAGTACATGAACGATGTACTATTAGGAATTAGTTCATGCATGTGACCGAGTACGAACTATTCACTTCTGGTCGTTCAAATCGGTCTTTAGTACATTTCATTAAGCAAATCTTGTTCGTCTATAGTTCGGTTTAGCTAGCAAGAGCCGACTAAGAACGAATAATTCCAAGTGTCAGAGTGAGTTGGAAAATTACAAGCGCGCGTGCGTGAACGTGATGGAAGATGTACTAGATTGCGCGAGAACGAGACAGACGCGTGTGCGTGAGTGTGACGGAAAATGAACTAGTAAAGCGAGAACGAGACGGACGCGTGTGCCAGAGCGTGATAGAAGATGTACTAAATTGAACGACATTGACGTAAGACCATGTTCGCTGTGTACGAAGGACGACTAATGTCAGAGTAAGCGGTGAACCATTGAACTAATAGTACTAAAAGACCGAACTAGTTCCTTTGAGCAATTGTACTAGTTCGGAGCGCTCCATTCAGTGTCCGATTAAGAACAAGACTAGTGTTAGTTGCCATTGGTGTTTTAGCTTTATTAAAAAGAACATGACAGAGATGCAAAATTGACCAAATGCTTGTACTATTCATAAAGATTAGTTATTTAGAAAGTTAGATAAAGTCTTCAACCAGTGTGTGTTACCAGTGATGACATACGGACCCGAAACGTGGTCTCTGACTATGGGCCTCATAAATAAGCTCAAAATTACACAACAAGCGATGGAGAGGGCTATGCTCGGTGTTTCTCTACGAGATCGAATCAGAAATGAGGAGATACGTAAAAGAACTAAGGTAACGGACATAGCCTTGAGGATCAGTAAACTCAAGTGGCAGTGGGCAGGGCACATAGCGCGAAGAACTGATGGCCGTTGGGACAGAAAAATTCTAGATTGGAGACCTTTCGACCAAAAGCACAGCGTGGGAAGTCCACCGACAAGATGGACGGACGACCTTGTTAAGATCGCGGGATCACTCTGGATGCAGACCCCTTGTGATCGGTCGCTGTGGAAAAACCGTTGTGGAATTACGCGGGGCGCGGCGGTGGTGTTGAAGTAAGACAAGGTGGTTGTTGAGTGGTTGTAACTGAACTCCTTTATTGTACATTTTCCAGAGGTATATATACACGATTTTCCAACTTAATTATACGTCACATGAAATTTCCTTAACCTGTGACCTTTCACTTATCTAGGAATATTTTACAAGATAATAAAACAATATTATTTAGTAAAGGTCAGTTGGCGTATGAGTGATGCTGTGTATTTAAAAAAAAATGGGTGAGAGGAAGGCACATGACATGTTTTAAAAACTAAAATTTCAATATCTTAAAACCAAAATTGCTTGTCTTATTTTGTATAATTTTACTTAAGCCAAAAATGTATAATTATTGTCTCTTTAAGGGGGAAGGTGTGGTGTGTGACGTATAATTAAGTAGGAAAAGCCTGTATAAACCTTTGGAAAATGTACAATAAAGAGAGTTCAGTTACAACCACTCAACAACCACCTTGTCTTACTTCAACACCACCGCCGCGCCCCGCGTAATTCCACTTGAATTTTATTGTTATTTGATGGAATATTTCTAATTGTTTTTTTTAAAGGTGTGGTGTGTGACGACACCCATCATCACTCATACGTCAACTGACCTTTAGTAAATAATATTGTTTTATTATCTTGTAAAATATTCCTAGATAAGTGAAAGGTCATAGGTTAAGGAAATGTCATGTGACGTATAAATAAGTAGGAAAATCGTGTATATATACCTCTGGAAAATGTACAATAAAGGAGTTCATTTACAACCACTCAACAACCACCTTGTCTTACTTCAACACCACCGCCGCGCCCCGCGTAATTCCACATGGCGACCCTGCCAGGATTCGGGTACTTCTTATTTTACTGAGGCCGGCTGACTCTACAATATGAATATACATATTATTTTTAGGTAAATTATTTATTAAAGGTCAGTTGGCGTATGAGTGATGCTGTGTGTCGTCACACACCACACCGTAGGGGAGGCCTATGTTCAGCAGTGGACGTCCCTTGGCTGATAATGATGATGATGATTCATGACAAAATTAAATTAAAAAAACTCAAATCGACAAATTGGTACACTGGTCTCGATAGTTAGCACTAGAAATTAAATGAGATAGTTTTTTTTTCCCTTAGTTTTTCCCTTAACTAGAGATGTGTGGCAAATGCATTTTTTTATATTTTATTAATGTGTGTGTTGTTTTTCTGCACATACAGGCAGTTGTTATATATTATGGTCAGCGACGAGCGACTCAGAGGTGGTTACAAACGATACCAATACCAAAAATGAATTGGAAAACTCACAAAATCAAATATTAAGATACTAGCGAGCGAGTTAAAACTACCAAAGCCAGGTCGCTTCTTCGTAGCTTACTAGCTAGTACGGCGTAATATTTTTTTAGATACGCGTAAGCTACGCGCGAGGGTGCGAGTTTCCTTATTAGTTTTGAATGTTGTGAAGAGGTTCTCTTTCATAAAACTTGCATATCATTTAAAAAAGTAAAAAAAAGTTAAGTTAGCCTGTAACGTCTCACTGCTGGACAAAGGTCTTCTTACCAAAACTATGAGGTATTACGAGCTATACTCCACCACGCGGGCTCAGTGCGGGTTGGTGGAGGGGTGTTTGCAAGGCAAGCGACTAACCCTGCTGTAAGATGTTATCAAGCCGCCCATAAGGCCTCTTGCTTATCTAACGACTAATATCATCCGATATTAGCCGGGACCAACGGCTTAACGTGCCTTCCGAAGCAAGGAGATGCTCGCCCATCCAAACACGTCCGCGCTGTGGGTTGCTCCGGTTCGATTTCACTACCAAAGCGCTGCTACCACCGCTACGAGCACCTCGTATGTAAATTATTATATAGAATATAATTGAAAGAAAATATTTTTTTCGAATAAGCATAACTCATATTATCATCCCCGAGTTGCGATGTTAGTGACCAAAAAAACAACCTGTTGGTGGTCAACTATTAGCGCTAATATCAATGAGAATAAGCATCAATATTTCTATTCTACGGCACTTGTTTTATCACATCATCATCAGCCAAAGGACGTCAACTTATGAACATAGAGATTTTTGCGGAGAGGTAGCTCAGGGCGCTGGCCGTCCGCTGCAATATGGTGGCCCGTAGGTTTGCTCGCTGCTTTCGGCATGTTAAGACGACTCTTTTCAAGTCATACTGCCAGTTCTTTCATACGAAGTCCCAGACATAAAACCAATGATTGCGATGGCAAGGCAAGCTGTTAACTTGAAAAGCACTCATTCAAATCCGGGATATCCAGCAGTGTTCGCAAAAAACAAGTGTACATCTGGAGTATAGCACTCATGGGTATGAAACGTGGACCTTGACC
>CAWUPE010001494.1:0-21280 GCA_963924145.1 Pyrausta purpuralis
ACGTATAGTTTTGGAGTTATAAAATTTTAAAGGTACATTTCATAGTCAAATTTCGGTTTTTCAGCCCTACTGAAAACTTTTGTTCGACAACCGTGTGTGCTTTGTTCGTAGATATTGTGCGCCTATACGAGACCTATCCGCTGACACCCGTTTGCACCCCTAACACCAAAGGAAGGCAAAAAATTTGCAAAACATACGTTTTTCTTATACCGAACCGAGGTATAAAGGTGGGTCACGGTTTTCATACAAAGTATACATTTTCACATCTGAAAACTGAAATATTGACAACTTTTGGCGCTTCTATAAAATTCTATTTGCACGATTCTATTTATTTACGTTGAAAGAAGCGATAAAAAGCGTACATTTACATTTATTTTTGACATTTTTTACATATTTTGGACTTTTTCATACAAAATTATATCGAAAAATTTCTAAGTCTTTTTTCGGTTAACAGATTTTCAAAATTTTTTGTTTCTAATTTGTAGTATCCGTTATTTAAAGCACGTCCACGTTGTTTTCAGCGCGCTGCGACGTATAGTTTTGGAGTTATAAAATTTTAAAGGTACATTTCATAGTCAAATTTCGGTTTTTCAGCCCTACTGAAAACTTTTGTTCGACAACCCTGTGTGCTTTGTTCGTAGATATTGTGCGCCTATACGAGACCTATCCGCTGACACCCCGTTTGCACCCCTAACACCAAAGGAAGGCAAAAAATTTGCAAAACATACGTTTTTCTTATACCGAACCGAGGTATAAAGGTGGGTCACGGTTTTCATACAAAGTATACATTTTCACATCTGAAAACTGAAATATTGACAACTTTTGCGCTTCTATAAAATTCTATTTGCACGATTCTATTTACTTACGTTGAAAGAAGCGATAAAAAGCGTACATTTACATTTATTTTTGACATTTTTTACATATTTTGGACTTTTTCATACAAAATTATATCGAAAAATTTCTAAGTCTTTTTTCGGTTAACAGATTTTCAAAATTTTTTGTTTCTAATTTGTAGTATCCGTTATTTAAAGCACGTCCACGTTGTTTTCAGCGCGCTGCGACGTATAGTTTTGGAGTTATAAAATTTTAAAGGTACATTTCATAGTCAAATTTCGGTTTTTCAGCCTACTGAAAACTTTTGTTCGACAACCCTGTGTGCTTTGTTCGTAGATATTGTGCGCCTATACGAGACCTATCCGCTGACACCCCGTTTGCACCCCTAACACCAAAGGAAGGCAAAAAATTTGCAAAACATACGTTTTTCTTATACCGAACCGAGGTATAAAGGTGGGTCACGGTTTTCATACAAAGTATACATTTTCACATCTGAAAACTGAAATATTGACAACTTTTGCGCTTCTATAAAATTCTATTTGCACGATTCTATTTATTTACGTTGAAAGAAGCGATAAAAAGCGTACATTTACATTTATTTTTGACATTTTTTACATATTTTGGACTTTTTCATACAAAATTATATCGAAAAATTTCTAAGTCTTTTTTCGGTTAACAGATTTTCAAAATTTTTTGTTTCTAATTTGTAGTATCCGTTATTTAAAGCACGTCCACGTTGTTTTCAGCGCGCTGCGACGTATAGTTTTGGAGTTATAAAATTTAAAGGTACATTTCATAGTCAAATTTCGGTTTTTCAGCCCTACTGAAAACTTTTGTTCGACAACCGTGTGTGCTTTGTTCGTAGATATTGTGCGCCTATACGAGACCTATCCGCTGACACCCCGTTTGCACCCCTAACACCAAAGGAAGGCAAAAAATTTGCAAAACATACGTTTTTCTTATACCGAACCGAGGTATAAAGGTGGGTCACGGTTTTCATACAAAGTATACATTTTCACATCTGAAAACTGAAATATTGACAACTTTTGCGCTTCTATAAAATTCTATTTGCACGATTCTATTTATTTACGTTGAAAGAAGCGATAAAAAGCGTACATTTACATTTATTTTTGACATTTTTTACATATTTTGGACTTTTTCATACAAAATTATATCGAAAAATTTCTAAGTCTTTTTTCGGTTAACAGATTTTCAAAATTTTTTGTTTCTAATTTGTAGTATCCGTTATTTAAAGCACGTCCACGTTGTTTTCAGCGCGCTGCGACGTATAGTTTTGGAGTTATAAAATTTTAAAGGTACATTTCATAGTCAAATTTCGGTTTTTCAGCCCTACTGAAAACTTTTGTTCGACAACCGTGTGTGCTTTTGTTCGTAGATATTGTGCGCCTATACGAGACCTATCCGCTGACACCCCGTTTGCACCCCTAACACCAAAGGAAGGCAAAAAATTTGCAAAACATACGTTTTTCTTATACCGAACCGAGGTATAAGGTGGGTCACGGTTTTCAATACAAAGTATACATTTTCACATCTGAAAACTGAAATATTGACAACTTTTGCGCTTCTATAAAATTCTATTTGCACGATTCTAATTTATTTACGTTGAAAGAAGCGATAAAAAAGCGTACATTTACATTTATTTTTGACATTTTTTACATATTTTGGACTTTTTCATACAAAATTATATCGAAAAATTTCTAAGTCTTTTTTCGGTTAACAGATTTTCAAAATTTTTTGTTTCTAATTTGTAGTATCCGTTATTTAAAGCACGTCCACGTTGTTTTCAGCGCGCTGCGACGTATAGTTTTGGAGTTATAAAATTTTAAAGGTACATTTCATAGTCAAATTTCGGTTTTTCAGCCCTACTGAAAACTTTTGTTCGACAACCGTGTGTGCTTTGTTCGTAGATATTGTGCGCCTATACGAGACCTATCCGCTGACACCCCGTTTGCACCCCTAACACCAAAGGAAGGCAAAAAATTTGCAAAACATACGTTTTTCTTATACCGAACCGAGGTATAAAGGTGGGTCACGGTTTTCATACAAAGTATACATTTTCACATCTGAAAACTTGAAATATTGACAACTTTTGCGCTTCTATAAAATTCTATTTGCACGATTCTATTTATTTACGTTGAAAGAATGCGATAAAAAGCGTACATTTACATTATTTTTGACATTTTTTACATATTTTGGACTTTTTCATACAAAATTATATCGAAAAATTTCTAAGTCTTTTTTCGGTTAACAGATTTTCAAAATTTTTTGTTTCTAATTTGTAGTATCCGTTATTTAAAGCACGTCCACGTTGTTTTCAGCGCGCTGCGACGTATAGTTTTGGAGTTATAAAATTTTAAAGGTACATTTCATAGTCAAATTTCGGTTTTTCAGCCCTACTGAAAACTTTTGTTCGACAACCGTGTGTGCTTTGTTCGTAGATATTGTGCGCCTATACGAGACCTATCCGCTGACACCCCTTTTGCACCCCTAACACCAAAGGAAGGCAAAAAATTTGCAAAACATACGTTTTTCTTATACCGAACCCGAGGTATAAAGGTGGGTCACGGTTTTCATACAAAGTATACATTTTCACATCTGAAAACTGAAATATTGACAACTTTTGCGCTTCTATAAAATTCTATTTGCACGATTCTATTTATTTACGTTGAAAGAAGCGATAAAAAGCGTACATTTACATTTATTTTGACAATTTTTTACATATTTTGGACTTTTTCATACAAAATTATATCGAAAAATTTCTAAGTCTTTTTTCGGTTAACAGATTTCAAAATTTTTTGTTTCTAATTTGTAGTATCCGTTATTTAAAGCACGTCCACGTTGTTTTCAGCGCGCTGCGACGTATAGTTTTGGAGTTATAAAATTTTAAAGGTACATTTCATAGTCAAATTTCGGTTTTTCAGCCCTACTGAAAACTTTTGTTCGACAACCCTGTGTGCTTTGTTCGTAGATATTGTGCGCCTATACGAGACCTATCCGCTGACACCCCGTTTGCACCCCTAACACCAAAGGAAGGCAAAAAATTTGCAAAACATACGTTTTTCTTATACCGAACCGAGGTATAAAGGTGGGTCACGGTTTTCATACAAAGTATACATTTCACATCTGAAAACTGAAATATTGACAACTTTTGCGCTTCTATAAAATTCTATTTGCACGATTCTATTTATTTACGTTGAAAGAAGCGATAAAAAGCGTACATTTACATTTATTTTTGACATTTTTTACATATTTTGGACTTTTTCATACAAAATTATATCGAAAAATTTCTAAGTCTTTTTTCGGTTAACAGATTTTCAAAATTTTTTGTTTCTAATTTGTAGTATCCGTTATTTAAAGCACGTCCACGTTGTTTTCACGCGCGCTGCGACGTATAGTTTTGGAGTTATAAAATTTTAAAGGTACATTCATAGTCAAATTTCGGTTTTTCAGCCCTACTGAAAACTTTTGTTCGACAACCCTGTGTGCTTTGTTCGTAGATATTGTGCGCCTATACGAGACCTATCCGCTGACACCCCGTTTGCACCCCTAACACCAAAGGAAGGCAAAAAATTTGCAAAACATACGTTTTTCTTATACCGAACCGAGGTATAAAGGTGGGTCACGGTTTCATACAAAGTACATTTTCACATCTGAAAACTGAAATATTGACAACTTTTGCGCTTCTATAAAATTCTATTTGCACGATTCTATTTATTTACGTTGAAAGAAGCGATAAAAAGCGTACATTTACATTTATTTTTGACATTTTTTTACATATTTTGGACTTTTTCATACAAAATTATATCGAAAAATTTCTAAGTCTTTTTTCGGTTAACAGATTTTCAAAATTTTTTGTTTCTAATTTGTAGTATCCGTTATTTAAGCACGTCCACGTTGTTTTCAGCGCGCTGCGACGTATAGTTTTGGAGTTATAAAATTTTAAAGGTACATTTCATAGTCAAATTTCGGTTTTTCAGCCCTACTGAAAACTTTTGTTCGACAACCCTGTGTGCTTTGTTCGTAGATATTGTGCGCCTATACGAGACCTATCCGCTGACACCCCCCGTTTGCACCCCTAACACCAAAGGAAGGCAAAAAATTTGCAAAACATACGTTTTTCTTATACCGAACCGAGGTATTAAGGGTGGGTCACGGTTTTCATACAAAGTATACATTTTCACATCTGAAAACTGAAATATTGACAACTTTTGCGCTTCTATAAAATTCTATTTGCACGATTCTATTTATTTACGTTGAAAGAAGCGATAAAAAGCGTACATTTACATTTATTTTTGACATTTTTTACATATTTTGGACTTTTTCATACAAAATTATATCGAAAAATTTCTAAGTCTTTTTTTCGGTTAACAGATTTTCAAAATTTTTTGTTTCTAATTTGTAGTATCCGTTATTTAAAGCACGTCCACGTTGTTTTCAGCGCGCTGCGACGTATAGTTTTGGAGTTATAAAATTTTAAAGGTACATTTCATAGTCAAATTTCGGTTTTTCAGCCCTACTGAAAACTTTTGTTCGACAACCGTGTGTGCTTTGTTCGTAGATATTGTGCGCCTATACGAGACCTATCCGCTGACACCCCGTTTGCACCCCTAACACCAAAGGAAGGCAAAAAATTGCAAAACATACGTTTTTCTTATACCGAACCGAGGTATAAAGGTGGGTCACGGTTTTCATACAAAGTATACATTTTCACATCTGAAAAACTGAAATATTGACAACTTTTGCGCTTCTATAAAATTCTATTTGCACGATTCTATTATTTACGTTGAAAGAAGCGATAAAAAGCGTACATTTACATTTATTTTTGACATTTTTTACATATTTTGGACTTTTTCATACAACAATTATATCGAAAAATTTCTAAGTCTTTTTTCGGTTAACAGATTTTCAAATTTTTGTTTCTAATTTGTAGTATCCGTTATTTAAAGCACGTCCACGTTGTTTTCAGCGCGCTGCGACGTATAGTTTTGGAGTTATAAAATTTTAAAGGTACATTTCATAGTCAAATTTCGGTTTTTCAGCCCCTACTGAAAACTTTTGTTCGACAACCGTGTGTGCTTTGTTCGTAGATATTGTGCGCCTATACGAGACCTATCCGCTGACACCCCGTTTGCACCCCTAACACCAAAGGAAGGCAAAAAATTTGCAAACATACGTTTTTCTTATACCGAACCGAGGTATAAAGGTGGGTCACGGTTTTCATACAAAGTATACATTTTCACATCTGAAAACTGAAATATTGACAACTTTTGCGCTTCTATAAAATTCTATTTGCACGATTCTATTTATTTACGTTGAAAGAAGCGATAAAAAGCGTACATTTACATTTATTTTTGACATTTTTTACATATTTTGGACTTTTTCATACAAAATTATATCGAAAAATTTCTAAGTCTTTTTTCGGTTAACAGATTTTCAAAATTTTTTGTTTCTAATTTGTAGTATCCGTTATTTAAAAGCACGTCCACGTTGTTTTCAGCGCGCTGCGGACGTATAGTTTTGGAGTTATAAAATTTTAAAGGTACATTTCATAGTCAAATTTCGGTTTTTCAGCCCTACTGAAAACTTTTGTTCGACAACCCTGTGTGCTTTGTTCGTAGATATTGTGCGCCTATACGAGACCTATCCGCTGACACCCCGTTTGCACCCCTAACACCAAAGGAAGGCAAAAAATTTGCAAAACATACGTTTTTCTTATACCGAACCGAGGTATAAAGGTGGGTCACGGTTTTCATACAAAGTATACATTTTCACATCTGAAAACTGAAATATTGACAACTTTTGCGCTTCTATAACAATTCTATTGCACGATTCTATTTATTTACGTTGAAAGAAGCGATAAAAAGCGTACATTTACATTTATTTTTGACATTTTTTACATATTTTGGACTTTTTCAATACAAAATTATATCGCAAAATTTCTAAGTCTTTTTTCGGTTAACAGATTTTCAAAATTTTTTGTTTCTAATTGTAGTATCCGTTATTTAAAGCACGTCCACGTTGTTTTCAGCGCGCTGCGACGTATAGTTTTGGAGTTATAAAATTTTAAAGGTACATTTCATAGTCAAATTTCGGTTTTTCAGCCCTACTGAAAACTTTTGTTCGACAACCGTGTGTTGCTTTGTTCGTAGATATTGTGCGCCTATACGAGACCTATCCGCTGACACCCCCGTTTGCACCCCTAACACCAAAGGAAGGCAAAAAATTTGCAAAACATACGTTTTTCTTATACCGAACCGAGGTATAAAGGTGGGTCACGGTTTTCATACAAAGTATACATTTTCACATCTGAAAACTGAAATATTGACAACTTTTGCGCTTCTATAAAATTCTATTTGCACGATTCTATTTATTTACGTTGAAAGAAGCGATAAAAAGCGTACATTTACATTTATTTTTGACATTTTTTACATATTTTGGACTTTTTCATACAAAATTATATCGAAAAATTTCTAAGTCTTTTTTCGGTTAACAGATTTTCAAAATTTTTTGTTTCTAATTTGTAGTATCCGTTATTTAAAGCACGTCCCACGTTGTTTTCAGCGCGCTGCGACGTATAGTTTTGGAGTTATAAAATTTTAAAGGTACATTTCATAGTCAAATTTCGGTTTTTCAGCCCTACTGAAAACTTTTGTTCGACAACCGTGTGTGCTTTGTTCGTAGATATTGTGCGCCTATACGAGACCTATCCGCTGACACCCCGTTTGCACCCCTAACACCAAAGGAAGGCAAAAAATTTGCAAAACATACGTTTTTCTTATACCGAACCGAGGTATAAAGGTGGGTCACGGTTTTCATACAAAGTATACATTTTCACATCTGAAAACTGAAATATTGACAACTTTTGCGCTTCTATAAAATTCTATTTGCACGATTCTATTTATTTACGTTGAAAGAAGCGATAAAAAGCGTACATTTACATTTATTTTTGACATTTTTTACATATTTTGGACTTTTTCATACAAAATTATATCGAAAAATTTCTAAGTCTTTTTTCGGTTAACAGATTTTCAAAATTTTTTGTTTCTAATTTGTAGTATCCGTTATTTAAAGCACGTCCACGTTGTTTTCAGCGCGCTGCGACGTATAGTTTTGGAGTTATAAAATTTTAAAGGTACATTTCATAGTCAAATTTCGGTTTTTCAGCCCTACTGAAAACTTTTGTTCGACAACCGTGTGTGCTTTGTTCGTAGATATTGTGCGCCTATACGAGACCTATCCGCTGACACCCCGTTTGCACCCCTAACACCAAAGGAAGGCAAAAAATTTGCAAAACATACGTTTTTCTTATACCGAACCGAGGTATAAAGGTGGGTCACGGTTTTCATACAAAGTATACATTTTCACATCTGAAAACTGAAATATTGACAACTTTTGCGCTTCTATAAAATTCTATTTGCACGATTCTATTTATTTACGTTGAAAGAAGCGATAAAAAGCGTACATTTACATTTATTTTTGACATTTTTTACATATTTTGGACTTTTTCATACAAAATTATATCGAAAAATTTCTAAGTCTTTTTTCGGTTAACAGATTTTCAAAATTTTTTGTTTCTAATTTGTAGTATCCGTTATTTAAAGCACGTCCACGTTGTTTTCAGCGCGCTGCGACGTATAGTTTTGGAGTTATAAAATTTTAAAGGTACATTTCATAGTCAAATTTCGGTTTTTCAGCCCTACTGAAAACTTTTGTTCGACAACCGTGTGTGCTTTGTTCGTAGATATTGTGCGCCTATACGAGACCTATCCGCTGACACCCCGTTTGCACCCCTAACACCAAAGGAAGGCAAAAAATTTGCAAAACATACGTTTTTCTTATACCGAACCGAGGTATAAAGGTGGGTCACGGTTTTCATACAAAGTATACATTTTCACATCTGAAAACTGAAATATTGACAACTTTTGCGCTTCTATAAAATTCTATTTGCACGATTCTATTTATTTACGTTGAAAGAAGCGATAAAAAGCGTACATTTACATTTATTTTTGACATTTTTTACATATTTTGGACTTTTTCATACAAAATTATATCGAAAAATTTCTAAGTCTTTTTTCGGTTAACAGATTTTCAAAATTTTTTGTTTCTAATTTGTAGTATCCGTTATTTAAAGCACGTCCACGTTGTTTTCAGCGCGCTGCGACGTATAGTTTTGGAGTTATAAAATTTTAAAGGTACATTTCATAGTCAAATTTCGGTTTTTCAGCCCTACTGAAAACTTTTGTTCGACAACCGTGTGTGCTTTGTTCGTAGATATTGTGCGCCTATACGAGACCTATCCGCTGACACCCCGTTTGCACCCCTAACACCAAAGGAAGGCAAAAAATTTGCAAAAACATACGTTTTTCTTATACCGAACCGAGGTATAAAGGTGGGTCACGGTTTTCATACAAAGTATACATTTTCACATCTGAAAACTGAAATATTGACAACTTTTGCGCTTCTATAAAATTCTATTTGCACGATTCTATTTATTTACGTTGAAAGAAGCGATAAAAAGCGTACATTTACATTTATTTTTGACATTTTTTACATATTTTGGACTTTTTCATACAAAATTATATCGAAAAATTTCTAAGTCTTTTTTCGGTTAACAGATTTTCAAAATTTTTTGTTTCTAATTTGTAGTATCCGTTATTTAAAGCACGTCCACGTTGTTTTCAGCGCGCTGCGACGTATAGTTTTGGAGTTATAAAATTTTAAAGGTACATTTCATAGTCAAATTTCGGTTTTTCAGCCCTACTGAAAACTTTTGTTCGACAACCGTGTGTGCTTTGTTCGTAGATATTGTGCGCCTATACGAGACCTATCCGCTGACACCCCGTTTGCACCCCTAACACCAAAGGAAGGCAAAAAATTTGCAAAACATACGTTTTTCTTATACCGAACCGAGGTATAAAGGTGGGTCACGGTTTTCATACAAAGTATACATTTTCACATCTGAAAACTGAAATATTGACAACTTTTGCGCTTCTATAAAATTCTATTTGCACGATTCTATTTATTTACGTTGAAAGAAGCGATAAAAAGCGTACATTTACATTTATTTTTGACATTTTTTACATATTTTGGACTTTTTCATACAAAATTATATCGAAAAATTTCTAAGTCTTTTTTCGGTTAACAGATTTTCAAAATTTTTTGTTTCTAATTTGTAGTATCCGTTATTTAAAGCACGTCCACGTTGTTTTCAGCGCGCTGCGACGTATAGTTTTGGAGTTATAAAATTTTAAAGGTACATTTCATAGTCAAATTTCGGTTTTTCAGCCCTACTGAAAACTTTTGTTCGACAACCGTGTGTGCTTTGTTCGTAGATATTGTGCGCCTATACGAGACCTATCCGCTGACACCCCGTTTGCACCCCTAACACCAAAGGAAGGCAAAAAATTTGCAAAACATACGTTTTTCTTATACCGAACCGAGGTATAAAGGTGGGTCACGGTTTTCATACAAAGTATACATTTTCACATCTGAAAACTGAAATATTGACAACTTTTGCGCTTCTATAAAATTCTATTTGCACGATTCTATTTATTTACGTTGAAAGAAGCGATAAAAAGCGTACATTTACATTTATTTTTGACATTTTTTACATATTTTGGACTTTTTCATACAAAATTATATCGAAAAATTTCTAAGTCTTTTTTCGGTTAACAGATTTTCAAAATTTTTTGTTTCTAATTTGTAGTATCCGTTATTTAAAGCACGTCCACGTTGTTTTCAGCGCGCTGCGACGTATAGTTTTGGAGTTATAAAATTTTAAAGGTACATTTCATAGTCAAATTTCGGTTTTTCAGCCCTACTGAAAACTTTTGTTCGACAACCGTGTGTGCTTTGTTCGTAGATATTGTGCGCCTATACGAGACCTATCCGCTGACACCCCGTTTGCACCCCTAACACCAAAGGAAGGCAAAAAATTTGCAAAACATACGTTTTTCTTATACCGAACCGAGGTATAAAGGTGGGTCACGGTTTTCATACAAAGTATACATTTTCACATCTGAAAACTGAAATATTGACAACTTTTGCGCTTCTATAAAATTCTATTTGCACGATTCTATTTATTTACGTTGAAAGAAGCGATAAAAAGCGTACATTTACATTTATTTTTGACATTTTTTACATATTTTGGACTTTTTCATACAAAATTATATCGAAAAATTTCTAAGTCTTTTTTCGGTTAACAGATTTTCAAAATTTTTTGTTTCTAATTTGTAGTATCCGTTATTTAAAGCACGTCCACGTTGTTTTCAGCGCGCTGCGACGTATAGTTTTGGAGTTATAAAATTTTAAAGGTACATTTCATAGTCAAATTTCGGTTTTTCAGCCCTACTGAAAACTTTTGTTCGACAACCGTGTGTGCTTTGTTCGTAGATATTGTGCGCCTATACGAGACCTATCCGCTGACACCCCGTTTGCACCCCTAACACCAAAGGAAGGCAAAAAATTTGCAAAACATACGTTTTTCTTATACCGAACCGAGGTATAAAGGTGGGTCACGGTTTTCATACAAAGTATACATTTTCACATCTGAAAACTGAAATATTGACAACTTTTGCGCTTCTATAAAATTCTATTTGCACGATTCTATTTATTTACGTTGAAAGAAGCGATAAAAAGCGTACATTTACATTTATTTTTGACATTTTTTACATATTTTGGACTTTTTCATACAAAATTATATCGAAAAATTTCTAAGTCTTTTTTCGGTTAACAGATTTTCAAAATTTTTTGTTTCTAATTTGTAGTATCCGTTATTTAAAGCACGTCCACGTTGTTTTCAGCGCGCTGCGACGTATAGTTTTGGAGTTATAAAATTTTAAAGGTACATTTCATAGTCAAATTTCGGTTTTTCAGCCCTACTGAAAACTTTTGTTCGACAACCGTGTGTGCTTTGTTCGTAGATATTGTGCGCCTATACGAGACCTATCCGCTGACACCCCGTTTGCACCCCTAACACCAAAGGAAGGCAAAAAATTTGCAAAACATACGTTTTTCTTATACCGAACCGAGGTATAAAGGTGGGTCACGGTTTTCATACAAAGTATACATTTTCACATCTGAAAACTGAAATATTGACAACTTTTGCGCTTCTATAAAATTCTATTTGCACGATTCTATTTATTTACGTTGAAAGAAGCGATAAAAAGCGTACATTTACATTTATTTTTGACATTTTTTACATATTTTGGACTTTTTCATACAAAATTATATCGAAAAATTTCTAAGTCTTTTTTCGGTTAACAGATTTTCAAAATTTTTTGTTTCTAATTTGTAGTATCCGTTATTTAAAGCACGTCCACGTTGTTTTCAGCGCGCTGCGACGTATAGTTTTGGAGTTATAAAATTTTAAAGGTACATTTCATAGTCAAATTTCGGTTTTTCAGCCCTACTGAAAACTTTTGTTCGACAACCGTGTGTGCTTTGTTCGTAGATATTGTGCGCCTATACGAGACCTATCCGCTGACACCCCGTTTGCACCCCTAACACCAAAGGAAGGCAAAAAATTTGCAAAACATACGTTTTTCTTATACCGAACCGAGGTATAAAGGTGGGTCACGGTTTTCATACAAAGTATACATTTTCACATCTGAAAACTGAAATATTGACAACTTTTGCGCTTCTATAAAATTCTATTTGCACGATTCTATTTATTTACGTTGAAAGAAGCGATAAAAAGCGTACATTTACATTTATTTTTGACATTTTTTACATATTTTGGACTTTTTCATACAAAATTATATCGAAAAATTTCTAAGTCTTTTTTCGGTTAACAGATTTTCAAAATTTTTTGTTTCTAATTTGTAGTATCCGTTATTTAAAGCACGTCCACGTTGTTTTCAGCGCGCTGCGACGTATAGTTTTGGAGTTATAAAATTTTAAAGGTACATTTCATAGTCAAATTTCGGTTTTTCAGCCCTACTGAAAACTTTTGTTCGACAACCGTGTGTGCTTTGTTCGTAGATATTGTGCGCCTATACGAGACCTATCCGCTGACACCCCGTTTGCACCCCTAACACCAAAGGAAGGCAAAAAATTTGCAAAACATACGTTTTTCTTATACCGAACCGAGGTATAAAGGTGGGTCACGGTTTTCATACAAAGTATACATTTTCACATCTGAAAACTGAAATATTGACAACTTTTGCGCTTCTATAAAATTCTATTTGCACGATTCTATTTATTTACGTTGAAAGAAGCGATAAAAAGCGTACATTTACATTTATTTTTGACATTTTTTACATATTTTGGACTTTTTCATACAAAATTATATCGAAAAATTTCTAAGTCTTTTTTCGGTTAACAGATTTTCAAAATTTTTTGTTTCTAATTTGTAGTATCCGTTATTTAAAGCACGTCCACGTTGTTTTCAGCGCGCTGCGACGTATAGTTTTGGAGTTATAAAATTTTAAAGGTACATTTCATAGTCAAATTTCGGTTTTTCAGCCCTACTGAAAACTTTTGTTCGACAACCGTGTGTGCTTTGTTCGTAGATATTGTGCGCCTATACGAGACCTATCCGCTGACACCCCGTTTGCACCCCTAACACCAAAGGAAGGCAAAAAATTTGCAAAACATACGTTTTTCTTATACCGAACCGAGGTATAAAGGTGGGTCACGGTTTTCATACAAAGTATACATTTTCACATCTGAAAACTGAAATATTGACAACTTTTGCGCTTCTATAAAATTCTATTTGCACGATTCTATTTATTTACGTTGAAAGAAGCGATAAAAAGCGTACATTTACATTTATTTTTGACATTTTTTACATATTTTGGACTTTTTCATACAAAATTATATCGAAAAATTTCTAAGTCTTTTTTCGGTTAACAGATTTTCAAAATTTTTTGTTTCTAATTTGTAGTATCCGTTATTTAAAGCACGTCCACGTTGTTTTCAGCGCGCTGCGACGTATAGTTTTGGAGTTATAAAATTTTAAAGGTACATTTCATAGTCAAATTTCGGTTTTTCAGCCCTACTGAAAACTTTTGTTCGACAACCGTGTGTGCTTTGTTCGTAGATATTGTGCGCCTATACGAGACCTATCCGCTGACACCCCGTTTGCACCCCTAACACCAAAGGAAGGCAAAAAATTTGCAAAACATACGTTTTTCTTATACCGAACCGAGGTATAAAGGTGGGTCACGGTTTTCATACAAAGTATACATTTTCACATCTGAAAACTGAAATATTGACAACTTTTGCGCTTCTATAAAATTCTATTTGCACGATTCTATTTATTTACGTTGAAAGAAGCGATAAAAAGCGTACATTTACATTTATTTTTGACATTTTTTACATATTTTGGACTTTTTCATACAAAATTATATCGAAAAATTTCTAAGTCTTTTTTCGGTTAACAGATTTTCAAAATTTTTTGTTTCTAATTTGTAGTATCCGTTATTTAAAGCACGTCCACGTTGTTTTCAGCGCGCTGCGACGTATAGTTTTGGAGTTATAAAATTTTAAAGGTACATTTCATAGTCAAATTTCGGTTTTTCAGCCCTACTGAAAACTTTTGTTCGACAACCGTGTGTGCTTTGTTCGTAGATATTGTGCGCCTATACGAGACCTATCCGCTGACACCCCGTTTGCACCCCTAACACCAAAGGAAGGCAAAAAATTTGCAAAACATACGTTTTTCTTATACCGAACCGAGGTATAAAGGTGGGTCACGGTTTTCATACAAAGTATACATTTTCACATCTGAAAACTGAAATATTGACAACTTTTGCGCTTCTATAAAATTCTATTTGCACGATTCTATTTATTTACGTTGAAAGAAGCGATAAAAAGCGTACATTTACATTTATTTTTGACATTTTTTACATATTTTGGACTTTTTCATACAAAATTATATCGAAAAATTTCTAAGTCTTTTTTCGGTTAACAGATTTTCAAAATTTTTTGTTTCTAATTTGTAGTATCCGTTATTTAAAGCACGTCCACGTTGTTTTCAGCGCGCTGCGACGTATAGTTTTGGAGTTATAAAATTTTAAAGGTACATTTCATAGTCAAATTTCGGTTTTTCAGCCCTACTGAAAACTTTTGTTCGACAACCGTGTGTGCTTTGTTCGTAGATATTGTGCGCCTATACGAGACCTATCCGCTGACACCCCGTTTGCACCCCTAACACCAAAGGAAGGCAAAAAATTTGCAAAACATACGTTTTTCTTATACCGAACCGAGGTATAAAGGTGGGTCACGGTTTTCATACAAAGTATACATTTTCACATCTGAAAACTGAAATATTGACAACTTTTGCGCTTCTATAAAATTCTATTTGCACGATTCTATTTATTTACGTTGAAAGAAGCGATAAAAAGCGTACATTTACATTTATTTTTGACATTTTTTTACATATTTTGGACTTTTTCATACAAAATTATATCGAAAAATTTCTAAGTCTTTTTTCGGTTAACAGATTTTCAAAATTTTTTGTTTCTAATTTGTAGTATCCGTTATTTAAAGCACGTCCACGTTGTTTTCAGCGCGCTGCGACGTATAGTTTTGGAGTTATAAAATTTTAAAGGTACATTTCATAGTCAAATTTCGGTTTTTCAGCCCTACTGAAAACTTTTGTTCGACAACCGTGTGTGCTTTGTTCGTAGATATTGTGCGCCTATACGAGACCTATCCGCTGACACCCCGTTTGCACCCCTAACACCAAAGGAAGGCAAAAAATTTGCAAAACATACGTTTTTCTTATACCGAACCGAGGTATAAAGGTGGGTCACGGTTTTCATACAAAGTATACATTTTCACATCTGAAAACTGAAATATTGACAACTTTTGCGCTTCTATAAAATTCTATTTGCACGATTCTATTTATTTACGTTGAAAGAAGCGATAAAAAGCGTACATTTACATTTATTTTTGACATTTTTTACATATTTTGGACTTTTTCATACAAAATTATATCGAAAAATTTCTAAGTCTTTTTTCGGTTAACAGATTTTCAAAATTTTTTGTTTCTAATTTGTAGTATCCGTTATTTAAAGCACGTCCACGTTGTTTTCAGCGCGCTGCGACGTATAGTTTTGGAGTTATAAAATTTTAAAGGTACATTTCATAGTCAAATTTCGGTTTTTCAGCCCTACTGAAAACTTTTGTTCGACAACCGTGTGTGCTTTGTTCGTAGATATTGTGCGCCTATACGAGACCTATCCGCTGACACCCCGTTTGCACCCCTAACACCAAAGGAAGGCAAAAAATTTGCAAAACATACGTTTTTCTTATACCGAACCGAGGTATAAAGGTGGGTCACGGTTTTCATACAAAGTATACATTTTCACATCTGAAAACTGAAATATTGACAACTTTTGCGCTTCTATAAAATTCTATTTGCACGATTCTATTTATTTACGTTGAAAGAAGCGATAAAAAGCGTACATTTACATTTATTTTTGACATTTTTTACATATTTTGGACTTTTTCATACAAAATTATATCGAAAAATTTCTAAGTCTTTTTTCGGTTAACAGATTTTCAAAATTTTTTGTTTCTAATTTGTAGTATCCGTTATTTAAAGCACGTCCACGTTGTTTTCAGCGCGCTGCGACGTATAGTTTTGGAGTTATAAAATTTTAAAGGTACATTTCATAGTCAAATTTCGGTTTTTCAGCCCTACTGAAAACTTTTGTTCGACAACCGTGTGTGCTTTGTTCGTAGATATTGTGCGCCTATACGAGACCTATCCGCTGACACCCCGTTTGCACCCCTAACACCAAAGGAAGGCAAAAAATTTGCAAAACATACGTTTTTCTTATACCGAACCGAGGTATAAAGGTGGGTCACGGTTTTCATACAAAGTATACATTTTCACATCTGAAAACTGAAATATTGACAACTTTTGCGCTTCTATAAAATTCTATTTGCACGATTCTATTTATTTACGTTGAAAGAAGCGATAAAAAGCGTACATTTACATTTATTTTTGACATTTTTTACATATTTTGGACTTTTTCATACAAAATTATATCGAAAAATTTCTAAGTCTTTTTTCGGTTAACAGATTTTCAAAATTTTTTGTTTCTAATTTGTAGTATCCGTTATTTAAAGCACGTCCACGTTGTTTTCAGCGCGCTGCGACGTATAGTTTTGGAGTTATAAAATTTTAAAGGTACATTTCATAGTCAAATTTCGGTTTTTCAGCCCTACTGAAAACTTTTGTTCGACAACCGTGTGTGCTTTGTTCGTAGATATTGTGCGCCTATACGAGACCTATCCGCTGACACCCCGTTTGCACCCCTAACACCAAAGGAAGGCAAAAAATTTGCAAAACATACGTTTTTCTTATACCGAACCGAGGTATAAAGGTGGGTCACGGTTTTCATACAAAGTATACATTTTCACATCTGAAAACTGAAATATTGACAACTTTTGCGCTTCTATAAAATTCTATTTGCACGATTCTATTTATTTACGTTGAAAGAAGCGATAAAAAGCGTACATTTACATTTATTTTTGACATTTTTTACATATTTTGGACTTTTTCATACAAAATTATATCGAAAAATTTCTAAGTCTTTTTTCGGTTAACAGATTTTCAAAATTTTTTGTTTCTAATTTGTAGTATCCGTTATTTAAAGCACGTCCACGTTGTTTTCAGCGCGCTGCGACGTATAGTTTTGGAGTTATAAAATTTTAAAGGTACATTTCATAGTCAAATTTCGGTTTTTCAGCCCTACTGAAAACTTTTGTTCGACAACCGTGTGTGCTTTGTTCGTAGATATTGTGCGCCTATACGAGACCTATCCGCTGACACCCCGTTTGCACCCCTAACACCAAAGGAAGGCAAAAAATTCGCCCGCCCGCCCTCCCATAGTGCATTTACTATCAAATCTCGGTGCGGCTATAGGGGAAATCGAAGTTGTTATTTTAATTATCTGACAAGCGCATAGGTTAGAGGCTTGAGTGCTGGGTTTATTGACCCCCATTCGCCCCCTCACACCTTTTTCGGTGTAGTTATAAGTTAATTTTCATATTATTTTATTAGTTTTTGTGACAATAGTGATATTATTGTGTCGCTTTTATTAGGTTAGGACTTGGGTATACTTTTACATACCCAATTTTAGTTTAGACTAGTATTTTATTTAAATTTACAATTTTTGTCTCTTTTGAGTCATTTATTTTAATCTGAATTTCAATTTTAATCTTATTTTATTCTATTTTGACAATTGTACTCTATTGAGACATCTTTATTTTATCTCTTTTGAGTCATTTATTTTATTTTATAAAATAAAATAAAACTATTGCACGACTGACGGACTCCGTCATGTTCCACACACCACCAAAGGTTGCCGACGGAGCAGATGATGACAGGCTTCTGCCCACATCGTCGCCCAATGGGGACTCACAACCCCTCGGACAGGCTGAGGCTTCCGCGCCGATGGAACCCGCAAAGGGGGACCTCGCGAGTGCGGTGAGGAGGAGCATTGGGGAGATTGAGGCACGCAGCAATACGGCGTCACCGTCCCCCAAAAGGCCTTCCGCCGCGCCGAGCAAACTGAAGTCGAAGAGTAGGGGTGCAGTAGCTCTCGGGAAGACGGACGTGGAGCCAAAACCTAAATATACCAGCCGCTTGTCCGAAGCGAAAGCCTGTCTTCAAAAGGCCAAGGCGGCCCTTGCCAGTGGCAAGAATATAAGGACGGACATTAAAAATGACATGCTGGAGGCGGTTGATCGGTTGTACTTCCTTGTTAAGGATGCAGATGAGGGAAAGACGTACGGGGGTACAGCAAGGATCGCAAGAAAAGAGGAGACCAAACTGGAAAGTCATGATGTGGTGGTGGTGGAATTGACAAAAACGGACCGAGCAAAAGCCGGCGACGAAACTTTATTGAAGGCGATGGAAGAGCATTCAAAAGCCCTTCAAGAGAGCAAAATAGAAATGGAAAGACTGAATAGGATGATTAAAGAACACGGAGAAATCATGACCAGAGAGCGAGGGAGCTACGCAAGTGTAGCCGCGGCTTCTCCGAGGAGACATACTCCGGAGCATGCCGCTTTGCACTCCGTTGTAATAACGTCTGCCGACGATAGGGAAACGGGGGACCAGGTGATGGAGAAAGTCAGAGGGTCTATTAGAGCCAAAGAGGAAGGTTTTCGAATTGACCGGATAAGGAAGGGAAAGGACAGAAAGGTAATTCTAGGATGTCACTCTAAGGCGGAGGTAGACAAAGTCAAACAAAAGTTAAGTAGTAATGCCGGTTTAAAAGTGGAGGAAATAAAAAACAAGGACCCTATGGTTGTTCTCCGCGACGTCCTAGATTATAATAAAGATGAGGACGTGCTCCGCGGCCTTCGCGCCCAAAACAAGTCCCTGTTTGAGGGTGTGAGCGGAGAGGACCGAATGGAGGTCAAGTTCCGCAAAAGAACAAGGAACCCGCTCACATCTCATATAGTGCTGAAAGTCTCCCCTGTGCTTTGGTCGAGATTAACCGGGGCGGGTGTCGTGCATATTGACCTACAGCGGGTCCGGGTGCTCGATCAGTCGCCTTTGATCCAGTGTTCCCGGTGTCTGGGCTACGGTCACGGCAAGCGGTTCTGCCGCGAAACCGTGGACGTGTGCAGTCACTGTGGGGGACCACATCTAGGGGCGGATTGCGCTGAGCGAGCATCCGGAAAACTGCCGACCTGCACAAACTGCCAGAGTGCCAAGATGGACCGAGCTGACCATAATGCTTTCAGCAGCGACTGCCCGGTCCGCAGGAGGTGGGAAACCCTGGCACGTTCGGCAGTACAATACTGCTGAGGTGGTCACTGGTGCGCCAAACGCCCAAACGGTCACAGTCGCAAACCAAGAAAAGCAATATCACGTGATTCAGGCCAATCTCCAGAGGAGCAGGGTTGCCACGGACGAACTCATTGTCGAGGCGGCGAGGAGGAAGATCGCTATCGCGTTGGTCCAGGAGCCCTACATTGGAGCCACAGGCGATCTGAAAACTTACCCAGGCGTGCGAATCCTCCAATGTAGTAAGAGCACGGACCAACCGACAAAGGCGGCGATTATCCTCTTCGACGATACGATCGATGTCACCCAATGTCCTACGCTCACCACGAGAAACATAGTTGCTGCAAAGCTGAGAACCGAAGCGTGGGAAATAGGGGTGATATCGGTCTACCTTGAGGGTGACAAGCCCATAGAGCCGGACGTGGAGCGACTGAAGGAGGTGGTAGATGGACTTGGCCTGAAAAACGTGATACTGGGAGGGGATGTCAATGCATGGAACATCTGGTGGGGGAGTAGAGACACGAATGACAGGGGAGAGGAAGTCCAAGGTATGGTGGATGAGTTGGGCTTTCACATACTCAACCGTGGGTCTGAGCCCACGTTTGATACTATAAGAGGTGGGAAAAGGTACTCCAGCTGCGTAGACATTACGGTGTGCTCCTCGGACATTCTCGGGCGGATCGAAGGGTGGAGAGTGGATGACAGCGTCACCTGTTCGGACCACAGGGCAATTCTATTTGATATTAAAATTAGAAATTCATTTGGTACAGATATTAAAAGAACAACACGGAAATTTAACACAAAAAAGGCAAACTGGAGTCAATTTCGTGAGAAATTGACCCAGCTATGCGAAACAGAAAAAATTACGAAAACAGAAATAGACAAGATTAGTAATAAAGAAAAATTAGACGAAATTATAAACAAATACACCAAAATTATAGAAAATAGCTGTAAAGATAATATTCCAGATTTAAAAACTAAAAACAAGTAGGATTGCCCTGGTGGAGCGACAGGCTTGCTGAAATGAAGAAGGAAGTTTTAAGGAAAAAGAGAAGAATAAGGTGTGCAGCATCGGTCCGACGAGAATGGGTCGTGGAGCAATATACCTCGGCCAAATCCGAGTACCTGAAGGAAGTTGAGATGGCTCAGACCGCTAGTTGGAAAGCTTTTTGTGGCAGACAGGATCGAGAATCAATGTGGGATAGTATTTACCGAGTTATTGGACGTACAACGGATAGAAGGGAAGACCTGCCCCTCGTTCAAAACGGTAGGGAGCTTGAGGGAGTGAAATCAGCCGAACTTTTGGCGGGGACCTTCTACCCGGAAGATATACAAGAGGACGACAACGCGGACCATACGGCGGTGAGAGTGGCAGCCAAAAATGTGAACAAGAGGGAACATGATGACTCATGCGACCCTCCTTTCACGGCGGAGGAGCTAAAATGGTCCGCGTCGAGTTTCAACCCGAGGAAAGCCCCAGGCCTGGATGGTTTCACGGCGGATATTTGCTGTGCGGCAATAGCTCTGGACCCAGATCTCGTCCTGTCTGTCATGAACAGGTGCTTGGCGCTCTCCCACTTTCCCACCAAGTGGAAGGAGGCCGTGGTGGTGATCCTGCGAAAGCCGGAAAAGCAGATTACACCCTTCCCAAGTCTTACAGGCCGATTG
>CAWUPE010001495.1:0-29103 GCA_963924145.1 Pyrausta purpuralis
CAATGCATGGTGACCGTCTGCCTCAACTCGAGAACCGCAAATGCATATATGAGGTTCACATACATCGCAGCCCAAGCGAAGGGCAACCGCAAAGAGTCATCATCTAATAAAGTGCTGAAAAGAGCGGAGGGTAGAGCCTGCAACCACGCCCCCGATTCTGGCTGTGATACCGCTCGCAGTCTAGCCAAATCCGCCCCAGTGGCATCTCCCAAAAGACGACTTACGACGTATTTTGACCCTATATCGTCCCAAGAACGCTGCACCCAAGAACAAACTGGCGTATCACCACCTAAATGCAAGCTCTTAAATTTATCGTTGGCATCAGAAAGATAAGGCACAACTACTTGGTTTTCTTCTCTATTAAGAATTCTGGCAACTTGACCTACCACCGCATATCCAGACCCCAAGAAAGCAGGAAGCCCAAGGTCACCGACGCGACGCACACCCAAACCTCCATGACGAATTGGCAACGCAGCTTGGGTCCACTGAACCTCATTGAGTGAAACATTTATTATGGCCGAAACGACGGGATTTAAGACATTCATCAAATGCAAATATGTTATCTTCAAATATCCATACCGGGGAAGTTCTCAATAAATATATAAATTTTGGAGCTCCAAAGAACATTCGTAATAGAGTCAAAGCTACGTGTGGATTGAGGAACTTAAGGCGCTCATTAACAAATTCAAGACTCGGTCTTTGTTTCTCAATAGCCTCTGGGATTCCATCCACCAAAATAGGAGAACCCAAGAGAGAAAATTTGCCACGTGACAGAATTTTCAACCCGGGAAGAACAGCTGTGAAATTCTGAAACTGTGAAGCCACCTTCACACCACATGGTTAAAAGTCACATTTTGTAGAGGTGAATTCCAAACCTAAATTCTTGAATCGAGGAATCAAAATAAGCAAATCTTGCTTCACTATATCTGGTTTACCACCAAGAGTTCCATCGTCAAGATACCATACATTTAGAGGAGACTTTACATCTTCTATAGCCTTGTGTATAGCCAGACTAAAAACCAGAGGACCAAGAGGGTCAACCTGTTGAACACCTACTTGTGTCTTAAGTATAAGATTATCTTTAAAAAACAAATTAGAACTGCTACCGTATACCTGGTCAAGAAAAGGATAAAGCGAAGGAATATTATCCTTAACCGCACAAAGTAAAACATCCCTCTCCAAGGAATTAAATGCATTTTTAATGTGTAGCTTTATAATTAGTAAAAAACTATACTTATAAATAAATAAACTACAAAGATATATAAGTATACACAGTCTGGCCATAAATACTGTTACAATTAAAAATAAGAAAGATATGACATTTGAATTTGGAATCTGTCATTTTTATACGGTTGCTCATGGTGTTTTCTAATTTTGGCGCCAAAACATTTTATAATATTTTGCGATATTAAAATGGAGTGGGGTGATAAAGAGAACCGAATCGCTGTGATTGCATTACACAAGTTGGTATGGAGCCAAATGCAATTTTTAAAACTCTCCATACGCTTGGTATTAGTCAAATGTTTGTGTACCGATCTGGACTCTGGACAGTACAGATATGGGCCGTCCACGTAGTGTTCGTACGAAAAGGTGGTCAATGAAGTAAGGGAAAGAACTCGCAGAAATCCTGTCCGAAAGCAAAAGATTTTTTATCGGGAGATGAAGATAGCACTCAGAACCATGTCGCGTGTTTTAAAAGATGACTTAAGACTTGCAGCCTATAAGAGACGCACTGGTAATTTTTTAACTGATAATTCAAAAAAGAATAGGGTGGTAAAATCTAAAAACTACTTAAGCGGTACGCAAAGGGAGGTCACAGAAAATTTTTGTCTACGGATGACAAAATCTTTACAATTAAGCTACATTTCAACAAACAAAATGACCGTATTTATGCTCAAATCTCTAAGGAAGGTTCCCAATTAGTCGGCAGAGTCCAACTTGGGCATTACCCGACTTCAGTGATGGTTTGGTGAGGTGTTAGCTATGAAGGAGTGACTGAGCCATATTTTTGTGAAAAAGGTACCATTCTTGAGAAGGAGGTTAAGCCCCTTAACAAGACTCGGCGCCGGGTCATAAAGCTCGGTCCACGCAGTCTTAGTTAGAAGCGAACGTTTCTGACTTCATCAGAGCTGAAGACTGGCCGTCGTCAAGTTCCGATCTTAATCCGCTGGAATATGATTTATGGTCAGTTTTAGAGAGTACGGCTTGCTCTAAACGCCATGATAATTTAGAGTCCCTAAAACAATCCATATGATTGGCAGTGAAGAATTTTCCCATGGAAAGAGTGCGTGCTTATATTTATAACTGGCATCAACGTTTAGAGTAGGTAAGTACTGTATTGCAGTTCCAGTAAAACCACTTCGAATAAGCTTTTTATATTTTAAATTGTTTAATATTCATTTATAAAACTAACACACTGTAAAAGTAATAAATGTTATTTGCGATTTTTTTTGTGACAATATTTTTGGCAAGACTAGGTATACATAAAGCATAAATATAATAATAATATTATACAATTATTCACTCTTTCAGAAATCTACAAACTTTATTCTTAAAAGACAACTTTGAATCGGTTCTCTTTATATTAACGGGAAGAGAATTCCACAGTCGTGTTGCCGTCACTGTAAAAGACTTGGAAACGTACGAGGAGCGGTGGGCCAGCGTACCTAGCCGGAGGTTGTCAGATGAACGGAGAGACCGATCATGTGTCATCTCTTGTTTGATGAGGTAAGACGCCGGCGGCACCACGCGATGGTATTCTTCTTCCTATTTATGTGTTACTTAAATCCAACTTAACCTTGTTATAAAATTATAATTATGTTTTTGTGATCGTATGATTTATTAATTTTACTCAAATTTTCACGACAAATAGTCCCCTTAGCCGATTTCGACTACGGTGGCCAGTCACATCGACTAACCGTCTGCGCGGGACATTTATAGTGCGCAAGTGCGTGCGCAAACACACGTACACTCTCTATTCCTTTCACTCTCAAGCAAAGCCCGATGGGACAGCAATTTGACACGACCGGAGAGGATCAGACGCAGGACCAACGGCTTTACGTCCTTTCCGTGGCACGGGGTTTGAAACACCGCCAACTTCCAAACTCCGGGCTACCCTGAGAATTTCTGAACAGAAAAACCCAGGTACATATTTTTAGCCCGACCCGGGGATCGAAGCCGGGTACTCTGGCGCATCCGTCGCTTTAAAGTGCGACCCTCTTACTCTAACCGCTGGGCCACCGAGGCAGTTTCGAGGATAATTTTCACGATATTCATCATAATACTAGTAAGCGAGGGGCGGTAAAAAGCCAGCGCGCTGATATTTACATTTCATCCGGCGATTATGTTAATGCCAACTGCAAGAGCTAGTCGACTCATCTGCATACGACCTAGTAAACCAGAACAGAGATATAATACTATTGAAATATTATTCAGTCTTACATTTTTTAAGCTATTGCATAGATTTTATCGCGGGGCCTTGAGCGTGGAGACCGAAATCAGAAATTCCGTAACGAAAATAACCTAACACCTCCGACCGGAACAGCGGTGATACTTTTTAGTTTTTCCATCTATCGATGAATAGCAGAACTTTAAATGACTTTTTGAAATATCACGACGCTTGTCTCCTTAGTTCAGCAACCCGCCTATAGGTAGCATTTGTTGTAATAGTAGTTAGTAAAATTATAATTGCAGTTAAATAGTAATTGCATAAGTTGATAAAAAATGCTATGCAATACTCGTAGCTTTACCGCGGGCAGTCTCCGAGTGCCACGCGTCTTTTTTTATTGACTTCAATAAAACGGCCTAGTGCGAGTCGGACTTGCGCACTAAGGGTTCCGTGTCTATGTATGATAATAAATTTGTTTTAAATTTTTGGACTACAGCTCTGTGATTTACTTATCATAGCCTTGATATTACTTCTAAATTCATTATAATATATGCTACTTCTATAAATTGGTTCGCGTACCCTACTACCGTGTAGTTGAAGGGTGGAGACATCAAACTCTAACAAAAATTAGCCCTTGAAAGCAGAATGTTACCGAATCAGGATACTTTATCGAAAAACGATTTTAGCGATTTCATAACATGTATCTACTTTAAAAATACCTATTCAACAATGCAACATGATGCGTCAGCCAATAGAAAATTTGAACATCCCTACGTTACTTGTATAAGAGGTACTACCCCAAAAAAAACATAATTAATAGCCAAAGCCAAAGTCAACTGCTAAACATGGGCCTCCCCCATGGTTTTCCACAACGATCGATCACAAGCGGTCTGCATCCAGTGTGATCCTGTGATCTTAATAAGGTCGTCCCTCCATCTTGTCGGTGGATGTCCCACGCTGCGCTTTTGATTGAAAGATCTCCAATCTAGAAATTTTCTGCCCTAACGGCCATCAGTTCTTTGCGCTGTGTGTAAAGAATCTTATTTCAAATTTTATTTTATCACTGGCAGGGAGATCAGATTACTCACCTATGCTAAATTTCAGTTTTCTAGTACTTAAGCTTTCTGCATGGACTGCGCACCGATGAATTACTACGGGATTCATACAGTGGACGATGATTCTTCTAGGTGTCTCTAAGGTTATATATATATATATATATATATATATATATATATATATATATATATATATATATATAATATATATAATGTCCGTGTGGTTGATTTGTTTGGTAAGTACACTAACACCTAGTTTTTAAAGTTAATGTATTACTAAACCATGAAATGAGAAAAATGAAATGAAAATTATTTATTTGCTCAAAACATGGTGATACAACGATGTTATTTTAAAGGTGCGTCTACGCTAGGCGAGCCGAGCACGAGCCGAACACAATTCGTCTAATGTGGACTAATTTACAAGCCTCGAACGAGCGCCCTGCGAGCGTTTCGTTCGTGCTTGTTTGCGTTCCGCCGGTTGTGGGTTTTTTGACGAACACAAAGGTTAGCTTTGCGCTCGCAGTGCGCTCGTGGACGTATAATTGAATTACATAAAAATAATCCATTTATATGGGACCCAAAACATGAGGATTTCTATTAAAAAAATAAGAAGATTGATGCATGGTCTCGTATATCCCAAGAATTGAATAAGGGTGTAGAATTGTGCAAAATTAAAATTATTAGTTTGATATAAATGAAAAATCACTATTAAAATAAATTGATATGAAAATAAATATCCATATTCGTCAAGTGCCACGAGCACACCGCGGAAAACTACGTTCGAGGGAAGTAATCGTTACAGGTTCGTTGTACGTACACACTTGACGCCGCGAACGACGAAGCCGAGAACGGCTCCACTCGTGCTTCGCTCGTGCTCGGTTCGTCTAGCGTAGGCCCACCTTCATGTTTAACAATATTGTCATGCAAATATTTGTATACCTAAATTAAAAATTAAAATGTCATTATTTGAATTGAATTGAAAGGTTATATTAATCACAGTTATAATAATTCTATTAGTCTTATGATTTTGATAAAGTGAGAATAAATAACATGTCAAAAATAATAACATAAAGTCACAAAATTCAATTCAAAATTATTTTGCATCGAGGTATACCTGAATGGAGTAAAAACATTTTGTGAGTAGACATTTATATTATTTTAGCTGGATTTTTATTTATGTATTAGCAACTTTTTAATCGAGCACGGCCTAAGTGTGCCAAAACACCCCCTCGAATGGAGCACGCCTTGTCGCGGCGAGGGGGGCTCAGTAGCCTGTCGCAATCCAGCGGCAGGTGAAGCCAAGATGCTCCGTGGAGAGCGCCGCTGCGTCTGTTTCCCGTATCGGGTGGCAGTGGCCATAGTGAGTCGCGTCTGTCTTGCATCGAGCGGCGGCTCACTAACAGTCGTTGGACTCCCGGCACCCCTCTGGTTTATCAGAGGAGGCAGGGGATGTCCTGAGGACTTTGGTCCTCTGGGCGAGCTCGGCGTGCATTTGCCGTCGGGCGTGGATTGCCTCGTCGGCAAACTCGTCGTTACTAGAACCCAAGGTGCAAGTGATTAAGTGTAAAGTGGTAAGGTGACCTCATAGTACGTGTAAAAAAATATAATTTTGTATACATAAAAAAAAGATTTAATTTACCCTTAGGTAAATGACTTATTTAACTTATTTTTATCGCAGTGGATGCGCAGCTACGAGTGATGTGAGCTACGGCTTCTATGAAATTATTCTAGGAGAACAATTTAATCAAGCCCTTTGTTGAATTAAGCGGAATTAGACTATGCATATTTCCATCTTTTTAATTTGCGTTTGCATTTATTACGCTATACCATACTAGGGTCGAACTAGCGATCTCCCTCGACTACGTCCACGCGCGTTTATAGTTTGCGATTTAATTCGCGATAATCACAGCACGATGTTTCATTGCCTAAAGCTTCCTTGATGAATAGGCTTATTTAAAAAAATAAATTAATGATAAAAAAAAATGTGTTGGATAGCTATCCCACAAAAATATTTTTAAATAGTTTCATTAGTTTTCGGTCCAGTAGTTCCTTTGATTAGCCCCTTTCAAACAAACTCTTCAGCTTTATTATAATATTATGAAGATTTGCCAATTAAGAATATTGCCTAAGATAAATCTGCCAATAGAGTGTGAATCGTAATTTTTGCACGTAGTGTCCCAATAATAGAAGCAAAACTTTTTAAAAAAAATTTTACTTCACCTTTTTGTTTTATTTTCTGTCTATATTCATCGTCCTTTTCGGATTGCATTTATGTATATTGACGTTGCTCAATAAAATGAGCGTCAATACTCAATTTAAAGAAATCTTGAAGCGTCGCGGCGTCGATGAACATATACAGGGTATAGATAGACGAATCCACATGAATCGATCGAAATATAACATCAATAATTTATAATAGCTAATATTGTAAAGCTGATAAGTTTGTTTTTTTGTTTAATCGCGAGAGTTTCAGGAACTACTGTGGACCGAACCTACTGTTGAAAAGATCTTTTTGTATCGGGTAACTTATTTATCGAGGAAGACTTTGGGCTATAACATCATGCTGTGACGGAAGGGATCAATCAAGGGAGTTACCAATTAATTTCCAGAAGTTCATAGTTTAATAATTTTACGTCGTTTTCGCAAAAACACCCAGAATTAAATTAATATGTTTAAAAAAAAATTCGATATAAATCAAAGTAATTCAATTTTTTTTAATGGAACTTTTTTTTTGGATTCGTGATTTTCGTATTCTAGAATCACATTTGTGGTCAGCGAGACGTCACGCGTTGCTTACAAAGTTTCATTCAAGAATCACTCTTCATAAAAATAATTATTTTCTTATCTCAAAGTTACTAATTATTTTAAATGTTGGGTTGTGCTCACAGTGTGTACCTTTTGTGTGTTAAAATGTTTATGATTTCCTGTGAACGAATGATGTCAACTAAAGTTATAAATAGGCATGAATAATAGAATTTCATGGAACACGATTTTTGACTTCGTAACTTTGTTTGGACTAGTTTGGAGGTTAACATAGCTTAAGATATCAAAAGCCTCAGGTAGTTCCTCTTGAGCGGGAGAGGAGAGAGAGTGTTGAAGGATTTTTTTTAAGTTTATCGCATATATATCAGAAACTAGCGACCCGCCCTAGCTTCGCACGGGTGCAATGTTTTAAACATATTATGAACCTTTTACTGAATCACTCTATCTATTGATAAAAAAAGCATCAAAATCTGTTGCGCAGTTTTAATGATTTAAGCATACATACATACAGGATGTTGATTTGGTCAGTGACATCCAACGCAGGAATTATAATATGAGCTATGGTAATTCTAAAAAAAAAACTTAAAATTTTATGCAAGTTTTATAAAAAAAAAACTCTTCACAACATTCAAAAAAATTACAAAACGAATAGGAAAACTCGCACCCTCGCGCATAGCTAGCGCGTATCTGCGAAATACTACGCCGTAGCTACGAGGGTCAAACTGAAAGTTCTTGAACTGAAAAATCAAAAACTGATTACATTAGTCAGTTATTAGTTTTATTATATCTTTTCAAAATATTGTCCATTGACGTCAATACACCGCTGCATGCGATGGAACCACTGGGAAAAGCACTTTGCCCACTCGTCCTTAGGGGTCTCTTCAATGGCATCGCGATACGCAGCACCGCTTCTTCAGCATTCATAAACCGCTTTCCTTTAAGTTTTTCTTTAATTTTTGGAAATAAATAAAAATCACAAGGCGCGAGGTCGGGGCTATACGGCGGGTGACCAGTAATTCAACGTTTGATGTCGCCAAATAGTCGATCGTTCGCTTGGCGGTGTGCGACGAGGCGTTGTCGTGGTGAAGGAGGATCCTACTGCGAGGTCGTTTCTCTCGAACTTTTTCCAAGACAAGTGGCAAACAATTGGTAGTGTACCATTCTGCAGAAACTGTTTTTTGATCCTCTAACACAATTGTTGCGAAATGACCTATCCTTCCAAAGAACGAGGCCACCATTTTTTTTCCCGCACTTCGATCTCTCTTCACTTTAGTTGGCAACTCCTCGAAAGGAAACACCCACTGAGCAGATTGTCTTTTGGTTTCAGGATCATAACAGTAAATCCAGCTTTCGTCACCTGTTAGTATGTCGAACACAGCATTTGAGTCACCTCCGTTAAATCTTTCAATCATTTTACGGCACCAATCCACACGATGGAGTTTTTGAGCCTTAGTCAAATTATGAGGTATCCACCGGGCGCAAAGCTTCCTGACCGCTAAATGTTCGTGTAGGATTTTGTGCACTTGACTCATACCGATGCCTAAGCTTGTCCGAATCTGCTGATAGGTCACTCTTTTGTCAGTCTCTATCATACGCCGCACAACACAGATGTTATTTTCAGTCGTCGCCGTAGAAGGCCGTCCCTCACGTACATCATCAGTGAGATTAGTGCGACCACGTTTAAACTCATTAAACCAGTTGTAAACAGTCGCACGAGATGGGGCTTCATCGTGAAAGGCCAATCGTAGTCTATCATAACTTTCTTGTTGACTTAAATGACATCGAATGTCATAAAAAATCATTGCACGAAAATTTTCTTGTGTTAAATTCATGTTGACGTGACACAGACAATTTTCAATTTGCCGCCAAATCGTAAAACAAATGACAAATGAATGAAATATATACTCAGTAATATTGGCAAAGAGTTCTATTTTCAAATATTAGAATATTTTTTTTATTATATTGTTTATAAGTGGCCAGTTCTAAGAACTTTCAGTTTGACCCTCGTAGTATCTAAGCTACGAAGAGGCTACCAGGTGTCGGTAGTTTTGACTCGATCGTTGTCTCGCAATTATTAATTGATTTTGTGGGTTTTTCCATTTCTTTTTTTTCTCAAGGGTGGATGTACAAACGATACTGATGCCAAAATATATATTTTGGCATCAGTATCGTTTGTACATCCACCCTTGAGACGCTCGTCGCTGACAAAAACATCACCTTGTAAAGCGGGAAACGACTTTGTTTTATACATACTATGCAGTGTCTATGCGTCCTAGCGTCATTAGACCTTCTACAAAATCAAAGCTTATAGTTTATAAAATAATATAGGCCTGTTTCACCATCGACCAATCAGCACTAACAAACGATCAATTCAATATGGAATGTCTTTTTGTATGAAGTAGGCATTGGGCAGATAACGCTAAGGAAAACTTATACTGACATTGTGAAACAGACAGTAAATATTTATAAATAAAATGTTGTATTATTTATTAGAATTTTTAAAATAAACCGCATCTATGAATCATAGATTGAAGAGATAGAAAATTGCAATCACTTTAAAAATCAAAATTAATTTGTTAGGATAAAATTAAACATCATTAATTACATATTATTCTTATTATAATATTATTGCAGGGTTTTTCATATTTTAAGGAAACACACAAGAAATAGGTATGTTTTCTTGGTGCTTAATTTTTTATTTATATTTATAAGGATAACCAGGGTTTAGAAGTGAACAGTAAGCTACAAACTACACAATACTTCAACCACTTATTGGTTATCACAAATAGTATTAACTTTAAGAAAACGAACGCATAGTTACATAAATAAATGCAATCAGCTTGAGCTAGTGTTTTTGTTTTATAAATATACTCGTATTGGCCACCAATCACATACATTGCTCTGATTCCAAAGTAAGCAGCTTATGCACTTGTGTTATGGAAAATCAGACACAACGGTGGTACCACAACACCCAGACCCGAGACAATATCGAAAATTTTGATTTCTAAATTGACCAGACCGGGAATCGAACCCGGTGCTTAGCCACCACACCACGGAGGTCGTCATGTATTGTTGTATAATTATGTTTGTAGGTAGTGATCTGTTTTGGCTACCAAACTAAATAGTAGTCGTGTCCATTTCTAAATTGCATATCATTATTGATATGAATACCTTGTAACTTCCTTGATTTAAACGAACAATAATACTTTTTAGACATTTTCCACATGTTACGTAGGAAGTGCCTTATAAAACTATGTTTTTCGTGAGTAATCGTTAATTCATAACGAGTGATCGGTGTTGGGTATTATGGAGTGAACTTTTGAATCGAAAAACCGGCCAAGTGCGAGTCGGACTCGCGCACTTAGGGTTCCGTGCCAACTTTAACTGAATTAGGGAATCACAGACTTCCACTTAGTAAAATACCACAATAATTTGACGACAGAAAATATAACTTTGTTTTTTATAGTGTTTGTATAAAGAACAAAGTTATGTTTGCGGTTATTGAAAATGTGCTATATCTCAAAAACTTCTCGTTCAATCCCGTCCGAACCAATTTTCGTTAAAAGTATTTGGTAAGTATAGGTATAGACTACATTACGTATTTTTAGGGTTCCGTAGCTGAATGGCAAAAAACGGAACCCTTATAGTTTCGTCAAGTCTGTCTGTCTGTCTGTCTGTCCGTCCGTATGTCACAGCCATTTTATTCTGTAACTATAAGCACCTCACAGTTGAAATTTAGTAGGAAGATGTATGCTGTTAACCGCTTACCGATTCTCATACAAAAAATAAAAAATAATGACATTTAGGGGCTCCCATACATAAAACTAAAACCAAATTATTATTATTTTGTCAAACCTATGCGTGTGGGGTATCTATGGATAGGTCTTTTAAAATGACATATAGATTCCTAAAACCATTTTCTTTCAAAGTCTAACGTTTCATAGCTAGACGCTTTCAAAAGTGGTAAAATGGGCGTCCCCCTCCCCCCCCATCTAACTTCTAAACCAAGCAAGTGTAAATTTTGAAAAAATATATAATGTAGATCTTAACAAATACTTTCAACGAAAATTGGTTCGGACGGGATCGAACGAGAAGTTTTTTTGTAATTCATACAAACACTATGAAAAACAAAGTTATATTTGCAGTCAAAAAAATATTGTGGTATTTTACTAAGTAAAAGTAAGCGGATTACCTAATTCAGTTAAAGTTGGCACGGAACCCTGAGTGCGCGAGTCCGACTCGCACTTGCCCTTTGATGAACTCATTTTGAGTATGCCAAACCCATGTTCTTGTGTTGTTAGTGTTCGCGGTAGAAACACGGATTATTAATGGTTTAAGTTACCCAATAAAATTTTAAAGAAAACTGTTATTTCAGTATTTTTCGAACTTTAATGTTATGTTATAATGTGGTTCAAATGTCAAAAATTTCTTTATTATCGTTACTGGTTTATCGTTACTGTAGACAACCGAAAACACTTTATTTGATGAATCCTTAAAGAAAATTTTAATTAATATCAATCAGGAGAAAAGTTATTGCAAAAACATATGTTGATCCCTAGACACTTTTGATTATTTTTGTATGACTATCGTAAAGCGGTTTACAGGATACATCTTCCTACTAAATTTCAGCAGTGTGATGCTTATAGTTACAGAATTAAGTGGCTGTGACATACGGACAGACAGACAGACAGACTTGACGAAACTATAAGGTTTCCGTTTTTTACCATTCGGCTACGAAACCCTAAAAAATCCAGAAATGCGCTATTGCCAAATTTAGTTTTTTCACTCTAGAATCAAATCGGGTGTAGGTATTTTAACTTATTTTAAGGCGTTGGCAAATATGGAATGCATTTTTACATAGAAAAAATCCCAGGATTTTTTCATTGAAAGTCTACTGTTTTTATTATAGATCTAAATCGAATGTAGTACTATTGTATGTGTATGTACTGTCTACTGCTCTTCTTACACTTAAAATAAACAACATAAATCAACTTCTTACATTACCTTGAATAGACAATAACTTACCTACTACACATTATTTGTTTGAGATCCCAGAGTCCTGTTTTTTTAAAATAAATACCACATGCTAAAGACATTGTTCCTTCACCATGTTACAGACTAGTTTCTCATTCCCAAATTTTCTGGAATCCCGGGATTTATATTTAAGAATGTTTTTCACACTAAATGTTATGGGCATTTCTTCAGAAAGTGTTCTTCGCGTCACCTTCGTGGCGAAAATTTATACTGATATTATTCAAATAAAAAAACTGCTTTAAAGAAACTATCAAACTGTAACATAATCTGTTAGAATCATGAAAATCGGTTCATTATTCATGTAGATATTTAATATTGAAATTTCGTAAGCCACGAAAGTTACTCACCGTGACACGAAAGTTACGCAGCGTCTTTTTGGATAGATAATTCGGTAATAAAAGTATCAAAGTACTTGAAATATTATATATGTTTGAGACAAATAGTAATGTGGTTAGGTATTACATATATTTTTAAACATTCATGATGAACACTAACATAGTAATAGTTTGTTACCTTCGACATTGCTACTATGTACCAAATTATTTATGAGTATCCGATAGGTATTTCGACACTGTTGCAAGTGCCATGATCACAGCGTACCTAAAACTGTTGCGAGTGGGCTGTTATTTGTAGACTTTATGGTCTACCCTCCTTCTAAGTGTTTTATTGCACTCATTTTCAGTATCACTGACCTCAAATTCACTGTTTACTCGCATTTGTTCTCGGCACACAACAATGACCGTATTTGTCAGCGATAGGATGCTTTGTTAAATTTTACGGTTTCACACTTTCGGAGCAATGGTATTTTGACATTCGACAATTTAAACTCATACTTACGATCAAATTTTTAGTATTTTGTAATTTAATCGCTTCCTTAACCTATTTTGGTAAGTAGTCGCATTCTGTCGAAATTATCTGAGATTATAAAGGTAAGGGTAAGCTAAGGTACATGTAGCAAATCTGTAGCAATCAACTCTTTACCCTCCAAAGTAGTGCCTCAAATTACATACAGGTACCCTGAATTTTGGTTGTTAGATATTTGCCGGCTATTATCAACTCATTTAAGGTAGGCTCAGTTATATTAGGTATATAGGTTAGGCCCTTAATAAACTTTACAATCAATAAATTAGTCTTCCAGATATTTTGCTTGCCTGGAGTGAGACTATTTAGACTACTAGTTGCTGGATCATAACTGTAAGAGCGTTCAAAATATGACCTTTTCGTATCCAATAAAGAATTAAACTATTTCTTTTGAATCTTTGGAAATAAACACCAGACGTCACGCGCTTATTTTCGAACCAGTATCAGTGTTAATTGTAGTTTTCTTCCGGTAAAGCAAACTCATGAACATGATTCCCAGTCTTTATCTAGTTTTTTTTTTTTTTTTTTTTAATGTGTCGACTAACGGAATGTCGGTTTTTGCGGAGCTAACGGTGTACTTCCGCAATAACAACAATTGGTTTCATTTTCTTGGTTCATGTATGATTATAGGTGGAGAATGGTTTAAGTGTTATTGAATTCTTTCAAGTGGTTCACGATATACGTGAGAAAGCTGTGAAAGGAGTTTAGGGTAGAGTCTTTGGTAACTATCTCAGATAAGTTGTAGGGATTGATTCGTAGTATGTTGCACGTGATAACGTGGTCAGAGCGTTTTGCGTCGAAGCGGGGGCAGGAATGCAAAAGATGCATCCAGCTTTGAGTTTGGGTATTATCGCAAGGACATTTGTCATCCACCGTGATATGGAAACGATGTAGATATTCTTTATGATACCCGTGATTGGTTAATAGCTGAGTGACTGCAAAAGTAGGCTTGACTTTGGCTAAGTATTCGGAAAGATAATGGTATGTTGGGAAAAGGGATTTAGTGTGGATGCAAGTGTTTGGATTGGAATAGAGAGATTCTGCCGCTTCTACACATTTATAGCTGTTTTGGAGTTTAATGTAGCTGATAGGAGTGTGCAGGAAATCCGGAGTTCTGCGTAAGTTGGCAGCCGCCTTGGCCGCCGTGTCCGCCAGTTCGTTTCCAGGGACTCCGGCATGTGCCTTTACCCATGCAAACTCGACGACCAATCCTTTTTCTTGGGCTTGCAGAATATTTTTGTGAATGGCGACAGCAAACTTGTTCTGGCTGCTGCCATTCTGCAGTTCTTGAAGTCCAGATTTACTGTCAGATAGAATAATCGAGCGAGGAAGGTTTCGCACTAGTACTTGTTCGGTGGCCTTTTGTATTGCGAACATTTCTGCTTGGAACACAGAGCAGCAATTATGCAGCTTCAACTTGATGGTCGCTGTCTGCGCTCCGTCAGGGTCGAAGATGATGAGTGCAGCACCAACCTTTTGTTCGTGTTTACTGCCATCGGTGAATAGTTTCCATCTTCTATCGGTGTTTATCATCTCAAGATCAGGGGCCGTGAAAATTTCTTTATACTCAATGCCTTTGCGCAATGAGGGATGTAAAAGGTCAGCAGGTGGGCACAATGACTCCATGGGGACGTCATCTGGGAGATACGATGAAATGCCTAAAATTTTCGAGTTCTCGATGTCAGCGATGGAGAGGACTTTAGCCGGTAGAGGTGTTAGTTGTGCAATTGATATGGAGGCAGCTGTGCTGACAGTTCTGAAACCTTGAATCATTTTGATAGCGAACAAGCGTTGTAAGGAAAGAAGCTTTTGTGCACTGTATTGTTTTCTGACAGCACGGGCCCAGATACTTGCGCCGTAGCAGACAATCGGTTCTATTACTTGCAAGTATAAAATCTTTACATTGTCGGAGTGTACGCCCCAGGTAGGACGTACAAAAAGAGTGAGCTTGGTGTATACACGTTTAACTTTTTCAGTGATATACTCAATGTGTTTATTGAAAAGAAGTTTGCGGTCGATTATAATTCCAAGATATTTAACAGTGTCAGTAAATGGAAGTAGGCTATTACCTGCGTAAATTTTGGCCCGGATGTGCGCGGTTAGTAAATGCGATGAGTTTAGTTTTGTTCGGTCCAAATTCAAGTTTCACTTCTTTTCCCCATTTGAAGATCTCGTCTAAGCTGCGGTTAACGGTTTCTTGCAGGTCCGAGATGTCTTTTGCGTGACCTAGTAAAAGTACGTCGTCAGCATACGCCTGGAGATGGCACCCAGGAGGCATCGGCATGAGCAGGAGTTGGTCAAGCACTATGTTCCATAGCATGGGGCCTATGACGGATCCCTGGATGCATCCCCTGGACATAAACTTGCGGACCGTGGTATCTGCAAAGTTAATCATTACTTCTCGGTCCTCGACATAGCTAATAAGCAGTTGGTATATGTTTGCAGGACAGTCGGTGACTCGAAGCCTGTGATAAATGGCCGGCCACCAAGCTCGGTCAAAAGCAGCTTTTATGTCAAGCGAGACTCCGACCACCTGCTCGCCTCGCGCCTTGGCAGCTTCAACGATGTCGAGGGCTCTTTTAATAGCTATTACTGTTGACCGCTGGCACTTGAATCCAAATTGATTGGGGGCGCTATTGTTCGATTTGTCAAGGTGATGTATAAGCCTATTTGCGATCAATCTTTCCAGCATCTTTCCAAAAACATTGATAAGGCCAATTGGGCGGTAACTGGTAAGAAGGTTGTAGTTATCCTTGTTATGTTTGGGTATGATTTTTGTGATCGCAGTTTTCCAACTCTTTGGAAAGTGCTGGATACGGAGACAACAATTGACGATGCCCAGAATTTCGTCTGGGAACCATTGGGCCACATGTAAACAAATGTCGAAGGTCAGGTGGTCTAGTCCGGGGGCCTTTTTATGATTCATACCTTTAAGAGCTGTGAGGATTTCTTCGTAGGTAAACGGTTTTTCGTTTGAGGTGTGCATTTGCCTATGCATTTCAGATCGGAATTCACTTTGCGTCCCAGGAAGATCAAGTGTGTCGGATGGGTAGAAGTTATCTATGAGTGCGCGCGCCGTATCTTCAGCGTCATGAGTGAAAGAGCCATCAGAGAGTTTCAGGGTCGCAGGCGGTTGAGTGAGTGGCCGTGTCTTAATTATTCGGTTTGTGACAGACCAGACGTTCTCCTTTGTCTGTCTGTTGCAGAACTCACGGAAGTGCTCCGAAGAAGCAGTACGGCAGGCAGCGGAGTATTCACCTTTTAGTTCATCACGTTCTCGAATAAGGTTGTCTAAAGGAAGTTGACGTCTGACCGCCCTGCTCAGTCTGTGATGGTTTGAGATGACTGCCCGCTTAAGTTCTTCAAGGCGGTCGTTCCACCATGGAGCGTGACGTGGGGGACCAGAAGACTTAGGAAGAAACTTGTCGCAACTAAGTTGTACGGCTTTTACGAATTTCTCCGTGTACATATTTAGGGAGTTGCTGTCCATAGATTGAAAATCCTGATTGTTTGGTAACTGTCTTCTCATTTCATTAACGAATTGGGGTTTTATCTCTTCCCATTTTACATGACCAGTGCAGTATTTAAATGTGGACAGTTTGCTGGGTTTTTCGGGGGGACTAGTGCCAAGAGACAGACTGAATATAATGGCGTTATGATCCGATGACGGGCATATGTTGTAGTCTACAGTCCAGTCAGTTACTGTGAAATGCCGGTTGTCGTCGATCATCGTAATATCTACTATCGACTGCCTCGGGATGTTGTTTATGACGGTTTGAAAGGTTGGTTCATTCCCGATGTTGCACACATTTAGATTATACAGTGTCATGAGATCGTAGATATCGTTTCCTCTTCGGTTACATACTGGGGAGCCCCATGCAGTGTGGTGACCATTCAAGTCTCCGCAGACCATGTGCGTAGCGCCAGTGGTACCCCTCAGAAATTGCTCCAACTTGCCCATAGTGTTACTGTCATCAGAGCGAGGCGGTATGTATACGGACGCAAGATACATCCTATTTCCGCGCCTATTTTTAAGTTGGACAATGCTTAGGTTTGAGTCGGAGTATTCGGTGATTCCTAGACCGCTAAAGCTTCCATTTTTTATTAAAATTGCAGATTTGACAGGAGGAGTTGTGCAAAATTGAAAAATTGAGTATCCAGGTACTGATTTAATAATACCAACATTAGCAGTGTAAGGTTCAGTAATGAAAACGATGTTGCTGTCAGAGTTTGATAGGTAAACGATCAGTTCTTGATGTGCATTTTTGCAGCGAGCAAGGTTTATTTGTGTGCATTTAAGGGAGATAAAGTTGTGTGTTGGATTATAATTATTCATAGAACTACTAGCCATAAACGGTTCGTGAGCGGATTTTTTCGAGCATTAGAAGCATTCTAGGACATGCAGAGGAGGTGGCACTATGATTTACCTTGATTTTGTTGTTGCTGGTTTTAGCAAATTGAACGCAATTATGGCACTGCAGCTTTGTTGAGTCCTTTTTATCTTGACAAGTTCTGTATTCGTGGTTGGGTTCAGCACAATGGGAGCATATAGAAGTATTTTGACTACAACGCGCCTTTGTATGTCCAAACTGCAGGCATTTATAGCACTGTAGCAGCGGGATATAATTGTCAGCATGGACACGTTGGTGATCAAGGTTAAGTTTGACCTGATTCGTTATTGCCTGCCAGACTTGAGGAGCGGTCAAAAATACCGCATTATAGAGATTTTTGTTACGGTTAGCTCGTTTGAATTTGAACACAAAGTCTTCTTCTTTGGTGACACTGTTCTTTAGACAGATGTTTTGACCAATAAGTGTGTTAACGAGATCGTCCGCTGAGATTCCTTCAGAAATACCTTTGACTATGATCATAGGGCTTAAGGTTTTAGACACTTCGGCGTTGACTTGTGAGTTGGGGTGGCGTACCTTTCGAAGAGTTTCCTCTCTTTGCTCGACTGAGTCAAACTCCACACGAAGTTTATTGTTTGAGACGTACTTGACGGCCGCCGGAGAGTATGTTGTATCCTTGAAAGAGACGGAGCTTTTCCAGTTTTTAAGCGTCTCAGTCGGGCTAAGTACCTTCTTTTTGGATTCTACTATAATAGCCGGTCTACTTTTAGGAGTTGATTTATTTGTTGTGTTTTCCCTCCCTGGTCTGCTTGGCTGAACAATGTCGGCGAATGTCCGCTGCTGTAGCCTTGGGGTGGCACTCATCGGCGGCGCGATCTTTATTTTGGCAAATTCTTCCTGGATAGTTCGGCGAACGACATCGGCAGTGGCAGACGTATCAGCGGTGGGAGCTCTTGGTATAACTGCAGAGTTCGCTGTAAGAATCTTTTTAATGAGTGTGGTGGTGGTCAAGATGGTTTCTTTATTAGCTTTTTTGATATTAATACAGTCTTTGGTGGCTTCGTCAATTGTTTTGAGCAACTCTATTATCTCACCAAGGATGGGGTTCTCAAGGATAGTGTCTCTAGCAGTGCGCTCCCCACCGAACGATAGAGTGGGAGTCCCGTAAATAGGTGAACGACTGTCAAAATCGTCTTCTAGTATTGTTTCTGTAGCTGCCTCGCAGCTGGGGTTGGTCGTGTTTTTGTTTTTTATGAAGGCCATGCTAATAAAAATATATTATTTCATCTTTTGCGCTCTCCACCCTCCATCGAGCCGCATATGGGGAGTCGTTTATTTTGAATTTTGACCCAGAGTTACGCAAAAGGTATAGTACCAGGAGAAAAGAGAAGATAAAGAAAAGCAATAAGAGAGAAGAAAAGAGGAAAGCAATGGGGCCACAGGACGCGACGGTTTAGGGCAAGCGCAGAGGTCACGACGACCAGGTGTACTCACTGGCGAGCCCGCCGCCTGCCTGTTTCCCCACCCCCAGAACTTGCCTGGCGGCCAGCCTACTGGCCACCGCAGCCGATTGATCGGAGCTGGCTAGTTCCCCGACCTCCCGTTTACACCGAATTTGAGGCCAAAGTCGCGTGTTGCCCGAGACGGAGATGCGCTAAGCGTCCTTCCCCGGCCGGGCTCAACTCCCAGGACCCTCTCCTCCGGCTTACGGGTCTCCACGCACGGCACAAACACGTGGGTGGCCTTGTCCAGCAATTACGGTCCAGACCACTGAACCCCCCCTTCATGTCGTGAGCGGATATCCCACCGCTCCTCGGTCGCCAGAGCCTCGTCGGTGTTAGCAGGGTGCACCACGTGCAGGTGAGGTTGACTTGGGAGAGCTGGATGGAAGGCGTCTCCCCTTACACCCCTGTCTTTATCTAGTAGCCTCAAAGTAGACTCTTTTATCGATCTAGTGGACAAATTTCCAGCTTTAGACCAGGCTCAAATATTAGCCATGCCACTTGTTTGAATGAATTAAGACGACTGGCATAACTGCCATCATTCTTATTAGTGGCAAAGAATTATTCATTATTTTCTCATATAAACTACACAAATTGGGCTAATTACGAATAATGCACGAAAATTAATTAATTAATGAGTATGCTTTTTAGAGTAACATATTGTGATTTTTTTATATAATTAGTATATAGATTGATGAGGCGATTCAAAGCCGAATAAAATCAAGATTTAAGACGTCATGTTGTATACATATTTATAGTAAGCTACATTATTTCTATAAATCATATCTGTGCCTCTGGAAACTGTCTAAGTAGAAGAATTCAAGTTTGAAACGTTAAGGCGGTTATTTTAACTGCATTTACAAACCATAAAATATAAATTAAAGTGAGATCAGTACACTATGATAACCTTTCGTGGTATGATTTGTAACTTTCGTGGGCAATTGACCACGAAAGTTGTGCCACGCAAGTGACGAAAATTTTACATTTTCAGAAATATTAAATTAAGTAACTAACATTTATGTAATCTAATCAGCTCTAATGAATCTTGACTATGAGTTTTATGATTCAATAGTAGACATTTATTCCTGACACTGACTTATAATCTTAAAACATTACCCACGAAGGGTCACATGAACTAGGGTCTGAAGAAAAAAAATAAAACGCAAGGAGCTATATTAGCTATATCATAGCTATGAGATACTTATTTGTCTTCTATTAGTGTTTTGATAGGTCTGAAGTTTCTGCGGACCTATGGTTTGTGTCGATAGCATGAACCTTTTTGAAGTTATGAGCAATTTTGAGTCACATTTTCGAAAATGGTAAAATCGTGTAACCAACACAAAATTAAGTATGTAAAATTTAAATCTAAGGACTGATTTTTTCCCCCTCGATATAATGATTCCTGACTTAGTATCCAATTTTTAAAAATATACAATGTTAATATAATGTAAAAGTCCAGCAAGATAGAAGTGTTTAAACTAAGCGCCAACTCAGTGTGACGCGCGAAGAATAGCAGTTTTACTCCCGATTCCGATGGTAAAATATTTTTTCCTACAAAACTACAAACATAATAACACATTTTAAAGTGAATTCATAGAGATAGATACATGATAAAACATACAAAATTTATTATTTAATTAAACATTGAATATGTTTGGAATTACAAACGTGTGACCATCAAAAAACGGTGCTCAAAGAATGGCCCTTATGTAATGTTGATTTAAAGTGACTCATCTCGACTCACGGGCCGAAAATAATCCGATATTCGTTAAATGCCGCTCAATTCGCCTGCATCATCATCCAGCGAAGAGGAAAATAGAACGCCACCACGCGCCAATATAAAAAAATATTAAGTAATTATTAGTATCTATACACTAATAAAAAAAATGCATGACTTGTTCGCAAAGCAAGGATGGGCAGCTAAATTCACGAAAAATTAAGTTGATGTGTTTGTTGAAATGATTGTACCTACCCATCAACTTCCCGTTAGGTCATTACGCGTGTCGTTTAGCGCCATCTACCCGTCTGTCTATGAAACAGTGGGCCAAGTAGTTATTCATTACAGAATCAATTAAATTTGAAAATTAATGACCCTTCGCTATCTAATAGTTTAGAATGTTTGTTGCGCAAGTTTTTGGTTTCTTATTTCATCTTTATGACCATAATGTCTGACACTGTGAGTGTTAAAAACATTCTAAACCATTAGATAGCGCTAAATGTCACGCGTACGTACCCATAAGAGACCACAAATTTTGCAAGGTCGGACCGACAGCACTGGTAGAACGTTTGGCCCGAAGTTGCTGTTCGGGTCCCGCCCGTGCGCAAATTTTTGGTTTTTTATTTCATATTTATAAATATATTTAAATAGTTTAATCCTATCTGCAAATGTATTCGAAAAAGGGTATGATTTTAAATTAAAAATCTTTGAGGTTGTATTTAATTTATTACATAGTACTGACGACTTATTTCACACTTTTAAAAAATACTTCATTTTAACGGTTGGAATAATAAAATACATTTTAAATACATATACAACGTGTAACGTTAAATGCGATAACCTGAAAATAGTTTGATTGGAATAACGAGTAGAATCAATTAAACCACTTTAATAAGGGTCACATTTTTCAAAGAATCGTTACCCAATGTCGCCCTGTCTAATTATTACGAAGACAAGCACATGTGCGCATACCCGCCAAAATACGTAAAGCAATGGTTAGTTCTTTATGAGCATAGATGGTAATAATAAGAATGTCAGCACGGCACAGCGGCCCGGACATATAACTGCCTACCTCCTCCTCCTCCGACTCTTCTTTCGACAGAGCGTCATCCACAGAGCAAGAAATGATCAGAAGTGCCAATAAAACTACAACTACACCACACAGAACCTTTTTTTTTCAGAATTAGGTCCAATCAATTAGAAATCATTTGGGGTCGTCGGTTTTGCGCATTTAACAATACACGTTGTATATTGCCTCTAAATTATCATTATTGAATTGGGGATATTAATCTCGAGCGTTAGAAATCGTTTATCTAGTGACTGTCGTAATCATTATCGTTTTTCCTTGTACTATTATAGAAATTTCTGGATTGGTCTTCGACTGCCCTTTTTATACGTTTTCGTAGCTCTTTCTTGTATTTCAGCGTGATTTTTTTAAAGTTTTCTTGTCGTTTCTTGCGTACTCGGTCTTCGTTTGTATCATTATCACTGTCATCACTTGATGCATTTTTTGTTTTTTGCGGTATGTCTGAGTTTGACGCTTTATTTATATCATTCTCTTCCATATTATTTCCTCTTGATGTTGAAGCACTAAAATCAACATTATTTTCTCCTATATTTTCTTTAGACACATCATTTCTTCCAGGTTCTTCTGTATGTTCAAATGAAATTCTTTCTAACCGTTTCGCGACCGTTGACAATTCATCGTCATCAATGCACCCATAAGATCTTTTTCTAGTCCTTCCCAAGTTCAATACACCATCATCCATTTCTGGCTCACCATCATCAATTTCTGGTTCGACATCATCTAATTCACTTCCATTTTCTAAAGATTCTTCATCATCATTGTAATCTTGAGATGCTTTTCTTGGTCTCATTCCATACCTGTCTTCAAATTCGTCTCCCAGTTCTGCTAATAAATTGCCTAAAGTAGAATCCAGAGTTTGGCACGGTTCATTACAGTTACTTTGTTCAGCTCTTATGCTTTGTACTATTTTTTTAACAATTTCGTGACGTGGAAATTTGTCTATTTCGAACATATGAATTATTTCATATTTTTTGTACCTCTGACCATTCTTTGTTAGATGAAGATTCTGCATTTATATCCACTTTACGGTTAGATGTTTCTTTAGTGCTTGTTTCATCATTTTCAATATTACTACGGGACAATTCTTCTTCCTTGTTTGAAATAAAATTAGTATCATTTTCTTGAATTTCTTTCGCTATATTAGAATTTGATGCATTGGGCGTAGAAGACAGAATTAACGTCGACGGAATATTGTTCCATTCCTTACTTAAACTTTCATCACAGGATTCTGTTTGATCTTCTAATGGGATGCTTATGTCTTGCACAATCTCGGGGCTATTTTCATCTTTGGTCGTATTTTTATTATTTGTAACTAATCTCATATCTTGATTATTGTCGTTACAAATTGCTGTATCGTCATTTTTAAAGATAAATTCTTCTTCATCGTACTGGTTTATAATCATGTATTTAAAAGCGTACTTAATATAGCAGTAATAATTTCTTGGACAGAAATACCTTTGTAAAAGTCCTTGTGCGTGTTAAGGAAAGTTTTAAATTCTCTTATAAAGTTTTCTATTCTTGTTGCTGTATTTTTTTCTATCTCAATATCTTCTGATACTTTTTTGATCGATGAATCAGCACTAACATTACTTGACGTACGTGCTTTTGCATTTCCATTATTGTTACTTTCAATATTTTCTGTGTCTTGGGTGCTTGAATTAGAATACGCATCACTGTATTCGGCGCACGATTCTTCAATTTGTATTTTTTCTTCATCTTGTTTTATTTCATATTCTTCACCCTCCATTTTATTCACAGTCTCTACAGCTTCAGCATTTGGTATTTGACTCGAATTAGTGTTATCCGTTATATGACTTGTTGGTTCAATATTTCCAGATACATTGTTGGTAAATAAATCTGCATCGACAGTACTTGAGTTAGGTGCTATTACATTTTGGCTCTTGTCTTCTTCATTTTCTGTATCTTGAAAGCATGAATGGGAGTAAAAATCCTTAAACTCGGTATACTGTTCTGTTTCAGTTTTTGTTTTTTCTTCACCGTGACCGATAGACAAGCCAATATTTGCATTAATGGTGTGGTAAGTTTCGTCCCTGAATGACCTGTTATGGTCACTTTTATCATTTTGAGACATACTGTCGATAATAACATTGTTTCTTTCCTCGTTAATATCTGTCGATTTCTCACTGAGGGCGTTATCCCTATCATTATTATTTAACGGAGTTGACATGACATTTTTTGACATGATTTCTTGTATGACTTCTTCTAATTTAACAATTTTGTCACGGAGAAGTTTGGATTTGCATAATAAATCTTGTTCTATAGTTTCGTAACTTACTTTATTATTATAATCACTCGGTTTTCCTATTATACTGCTAGAATTTTTTTGTGCTTCTACTACAAAACCTACATCGTTATTGTTTTCAAAAGCTTGATTACTAAAAGAAGATTCGAATTCTTCTGGTAAAATAAATTCATTTTTCGTATCTTCTGATTCTTTTTTCTTGACACTCTGAATACTTTCTGAGTAAGGGTTTTCTCTCTTACTTTTTTCCTCTAACAAAAAGAAATTTTCATCACTTTTGCTAGACTGAAATACCACAGTATTAAAATTATTATCTTTGCCTTTGCTTATAACTTCAAGTGTTTCTGATAAAGCATTTTTTATTGATTTCGTATTACCTTCCCTTTGGTATTCGTTATTTGACATTGTTTCTATTTGTTCAGATACATTTCTTTCGTCATTTTGATATTCCAACGAACCATCACTTGTTTTGGAAGAATTTATATCATTCTGGCCAATACAGTGGGATTCAACGTCAATATTCGGAGTCGTCCTTATTTTGTCTTGCCTTATGCTATTTGCTAATGATAAACCGTCTTTGAATTTACCATTAGTTGATGTTAGACTTTCTTGTAATCTGTTTGGTTTGCCTTTTATCTTTAAGTCATCCATCTTTTGTAATACATTTTGTATCATGGCAAGTAAAAAAACTGTCACTTTGTAGGGTAATCTGAAACTTATCTCTCCTTTGCTCTCGGTGAACTTATTGTCTTTAATATTTTCAGATGTTTTTACTAAATCGCCAAATGAAATTACAGGCCTTATTTTACAATTTACTAAAGCAATGGCCTTAAATTGATTATCTAAGTCATTATTAATTTCTATTCCATTTCCGCTATCATTATTAGCTTCAATCGATACGTTTTCAATATTTTTTTTAACTCTTTCTGTATCTCTAGCAGGAATTATATAGTTGGTATCTTCAGAAATGCAATTCTCTCCATCATTATGTATTTGTATATCTGTCACTTGATCGCCTTCTGGGAATGATTCTTGTACAATTTCAATTATTATTTCATCTGCATTTGTCTTTATTAAGACAACTGTTTTTTCCCCTACAATTAAAAACTAGGGTCTTTTCTTCAAAAAATTCTGTATCGAGTTGCTGTTTTGTATCTTTCTTCCAGATATCATTAGCGTATTCAGTCACTGTCGATATCTTTTCTGGATAAATATAATATTGATTCATATTGTTGGTACAGTCACCGTATTTTTTTATCTTTTTGATTTTTTTCTTTTTTCCTCGCTTTATGGTCGACTCGACTGAATTTTCTAAATTTATACCTTTCTGAACGCCATTCTTGCCATTGTTTTGTGATTGCAAATCTGAAACTTTAGATGATTCCTCTTTAGATGGTTCATGTGCCATTTCTGATTTTTTTGCTTTATTTTTCTCTCCTTCAGGGGCATCATTTTGTTTTCCAACCAAAGTCATAGTTTTGGCGTCAGTAAAATATTTTTTTGAAGCTTCTTGCAAACTATCAACAGTAACTTCATTCAGGACTACCAAACTGTCTGCAGATGTATGTGAAGCATTGGTATTTTTGGTTTTGTCATCGTGTTTCCTTTTTGAATCATCGTTTTGTGATTGAAAATCCGTTTCTTGATATTCTTCCATAGATAATTCCTGTATTGTTTCAGACTTTCTTGAGTTAATCTTTTCGCCTTCTGGTGTGCTGCGACCTTCCTCACTTTCGATAATTTGCGTTTTTTCTTCAATAGATTCATCTTTCACTTGCAATTCTGAAACGTCCTTCGAACTATCAATGATTTCATCAAGCTTTGCTACTAAGTTTTCTGTAGAAGTGTCAATCAGATTCGCATTAATAGTTTCAAGAGAACTTTCTGATAGCTTATTTGTTTTATTATAGACATCTGCACGTCCTAAATGGTATGTCGAGAAGTTTGTATTTGTATTTACATCACTTATTTGTAATCCGCTCTTACAGTTACTGTCATTCCGTATAAGATTATTACTTGATATATTTTTTATGTCTTGTGTTTGTGACATTATTAAGTCTGACCCTTGATGAACATTATTCTTACTATCGTTTTGACGTTGACAATCTTGATCTGTAGAAGTTATAGGTTCTGATGTTATTGTGTATTTTTTTTTCTTTTTTGGAGTATGGTTTGGTTTTCTACAGTCATTGACAGTTGTTTTTACAGCAGTTCTTTCTATAGTTTTTTGTTCTGAACTTGTCACCACAATCTTCGCCGATAATATCTTTGTAGACGTATTCGATTCACCTGTGTTCTTGAAACTGTCAATGAGTTTAATTTTATTTTTGACTTTTTCCTTTTCTGTTTTTTTCTTTGCTCTTTCGTAAACATGTCATTTTTTTTCTCATAGGCAAATTCTAATGTATTATCAGTTTGTGCGGTTCTTTCAAATGACTTTGTTTCATTTGAGACTTTCTCACATAATTGGGGTTTTGAGAAGTCTTTATTCTTAATACTGACACTCACTGAGTTATTTTCTGAAATATAATCGATCGATTGTGATTCATTCAATTCACGGCTATTATAATTTTCTTTGGTATCATGTTCCAATTTTTGTTTAATTTTGTTTTCAAAGGTGATCTGCTTTGTACCTTTAGAAATATAATTTTTAACATAGGTTTGTGAACAAAAATCTGCAATTTGATTTTCTTCTGTAGATGATTCTTCTATTGTTCCTAATTTTCTTGCGTCGTTATTTTCTACTTTAGGAGTGCTGCTTTGTTTTCTACATCTTATACTCAAAATGCTTTCTTCTGAGGTTGTTTCTTGTTGTTTTGCTTCCTCAATTGTGTTCTTAGGTACGTCATCGAGTTCTTTTTCAGAATCGTCGTATTTTTCGTGAGCTATAGCTACTTTTTTTTCATCTTCATGAATAGAATCTTCGTTTATGGTGCCGTCTTTTAAAATTTTCTGATCATCGGGAACCTTATTTATAAAAATGAATAAACTTTTGTCCACACTTTTTCGAGAATATTAGTGTCTGCTGGCTCACTGAGTGCGTTTGAATTTTCGTTAATAAACTCTTGGTCATTTTTAATTTTATTGTTTTCATTGTTCTTTTTTCTTTTCTTGATTTGTTTTTTAATTATTTTCCTGTGTTTTTGACGGCTCATTTCCCAGTTTGTTGATTTAATATTATTTGAGAAATCTCTTTTAAATTAGATTCGAATGAAATAGTACATTACTTTTCAGCTTTAAATTAATCCCGTTCTTTATAATGATATTATAACAAACCTATTATCGATAAAATGCTGAAATGCGTATTTGTTCTATCCAGCTTACATAAAATTTTATAGAGATGCTCCGTTGCCACTTGCCATCCAGTGCATTTATAAGTTGACGAAGATTGACGTGTTTTCGATGCTGTAACGTAAAAAAATGTCTATCAGGACAGAACATTTAACATTTATTTTTGAAATCTCAGTGTGCAGGCAAGTCCAACCCATACTTTATCTGTTTTTGTATTAAGTTAATTTTATTTAAAAAGAAAAGGCCAAGTGCGAGTCGGAGCCGCGCACTCCGTGCCAACTTTAACTGAATAAGGAAATCTACTTACTTCCACTTAGTAAAATACCACAAGATTTTGTTGACAGCAAATATAACTTTGTTTTCCATAGTGTTCATATGAAGTTCAAAGTTATGTTTGCGGTTTTTGAAAATGTGCTATATCTCAAAAACTTCGTTGAAAGTATTTCTTAAGATCTACGTTACTTATTTTTTTCAAATTTTACACTCGCTAAATGGAGAAGTTAGATGGGGGGGGGGGGGGACGCCCATTTTACCACTTTGGAAGCGTCTAGCTATGAAACGTAAGACTTTAAAAGACAATTGTTCTAGAAACCTCGATGTCATTTTAAAAGACCTATCCATAGACAGACCCCACACGCATAGGTTGACTAAAAAAATTTTTTTTGGTTTTAGTTTCATGTATGGGAGCCCCCCAGGATACATAATCTTCTTCATCTACCAAATTTCAACAGTGTGATGCTTATAGTTATAAAATGAAACGGCTGTGACATACGGACGGACAGACAGACAGACAGACTTAACGAAACTATAAGGGTTCTGTTTTTTGCCATTCGGCTACGGAACCCTAAAAAGGTTTCAAATTTCCGCTAAGCGACGCGCCTGCGCAGGCAACTAACAACACGAACCGTTACCGCGTTTAGTATTGGTTCAGGCAAATGCAGGATGCACCGCCCGCCCTCCCTCAATACGCTTGCGACCAGCTAATGCAATTATTAGTAGTCGTCCGCCATTGTTCCCAACTTAGGGGTTTTCCGCCCAGATTCAGGGGATAAATAAGCGGGATGAGATTTTTTAGGAGTTTTATATGTTTAGGGGTATTTGTAGGGTTTTTCTGAATATACAATCCAATCCAATAATAGTCAATTTAACTTATTTTAACACCTAGTGAATGACTTCTCCTGGCTTGGTGGCATTGGCATTTAGTTTAAATGTCAAAATATATGATTTTAAAAATTATGAATTTTTCATGTATTAGATAATTTATAAATAAATATTATAAACGAATATTACTGAATATTTTTAGGGGGTTTTTCAAATAATTTAAAGCAATTTTAGGGGTTTTTGACTTATGGTTAGGGATAAATATTTTTGAGAGTTGGTAGCACGACGTCCACGGTCTGCCGAAGCGACGAGCGAAAAATATGTATTGAATATATTAGGTGAAACTTCGCAAAAGGGCAGGTTTTTAGGGTTCCGTAGCCGAATGGCAAAAAACGGAACCCTTATAGTTTCGTCAAGTCTGTCTGTCTGTCTGTCTGTCTGTCTGTCCGTCCGTATGTCACAGCCATTTTATTCTGTAACTATGAGCATCACACTGTTGGAATTAGGTAGGAGTATGTATCCTGTTAACCGCTTTACAATTCTCATACAAAAAATAAAAAATATGATATTTAAGAGGGGGCTCCCATACGTGAAACTAAAACCAAAAAATTTTTTTATAGTCAAACCTATACGTGTGGGGTGTCTATAGATAGGTCTTTTAAAATGACACCGAGGTTCATTAAACCATTTTC
>CAWUPE010001496.1:0-23772 GCA_963924145.1 Pyrausta purpuralis
TTGAAAAAGGCTTTAGGATATAAAACATCACGCTTCGACGGGAGGGGAGGGAGCAAACTCAAAACGCGCGAAGTCGCGGGGGACCGCTAGTAGGTATATGAATCTTCTGGGTCTTAAACATTCGGGATATAAACCTTCGGGATTTGGAAGTCTCAGAATTTCGAACTTTCGGTTATTTGAAATTAGGCAGCTTTAGCTTCGGGATGTCGGGTATAGGTATTTCATACGTTCGGTATTGATGTTTTAAGCGTAGGTATTCCAGTTGTTGATATTAAGAATTTTCGGTATAATACGTACCCGTCTCATGCTGATGTCGAAATGGTTACTAACTCATAAAATACACACCAGTCGCTGACTCTCACGAGACAATTTTCAAAAGGCCGTCCTACGTTTTAAAACGTGTAAAAAAAGCCCATAGACTTTTACAACAACTAAATAAAATATTTACTTAATCCAAACAATATTGTTTTTCAAAATTATTGTCTGCCGACATTTTGTATGAAAAACATAGATTATAAAAAAAGTGAATGGAAAAGTAATGTTTCCAAGGTTGGTGAATCAAATAACACATAGGTACGCGTCGCCTTTAGTAAGTGATCCGTACGTAACCCTTTATAGGACGGCAAAGCGTTGGTCAAAGGTTTTATCTTCAAACAGGACACAAAAATGACGCAATGTTTTAAGTGACTATTCAGGGTAGAAATAGTTTTTTATTAATAACCTGATTTAAAATATTATATGTATTTTAAGATTTTCGAGCCCTGAATTCGAATTCGAATTCGTTTAGTATTACAAAAGGTCCGTGTCACTTCTGCGGTTTCATATTCAACAATCAATTATAAAGAAATACGCCAGTGTGTTGACAGTTTACGTCAGAATCTTGACATGAAGTGTGCACAGTTTTTGCTCGGCATTCTCTATACGTAGTATTAACAGAATGGTTACAAAAAAAACATAGTAGACACATTTTTGTTGCTACAAGAAACTGATTTCCATAAATAATACTGAAGTTATTCATGTATTTTTTTTGCACTGAACATTCCTAGTTTTGTATAAAACCTGGTCTGACTGACTTCAACTAGCTATTCGGTAAAATATGACGTCAATTGATGCTACTATCACGTTTCGAGGTCAGTCTGAATTATTCATATTTGAAGCAAAAAGAAATGCAAGAAAAATGACTTCGCGTTTTGCTACAATTTTGTTTAAATATACCCAAAATTTAATAAAATGGTCTGTTTTACAATTTTCTAATAAGTAACTAGTAACGTTACTGTCCGATACTTCATACTAAATAAAGTCCCATTATTTAATTACTCGTTAGTTAATGCCTATTTGTCGATAGTAAAACCGGCACTTAGATTTTAATATCATTTAAAATGGAACCCGACATCAAAAGAGACACGGTATTAGCGAATCGATCGGACATTAGGAAGTTAGTCAGATCCACTGATCAACTAGAAAAGAGCTGATAAACTTCAAACTGCTGCTTTCATAAAACATGGCTTGGAACACTCGGGTCAAAATTATCTATGACACAAAATAACTAAACGAAAATCGATTCGTCCGTTTGAGAGCTACGATACAGATACACAAACACACAGACAGATACACAAACACGCAAACTGATACGATAACTCGTAACATCCCTCTCTTATGAATATCTACGACTATGTATCAAATTACAAGAGGCGTATAAATGTCAAAACGAATTGAATTATCCTCAAAGCAAAAACCTTTTACAAAACCCTGCTGATTTTGAAAGCCCGCGTGGAGTTGTAAGTATCAAGTAACATTGGCTACATTTTCAGCTCGCACACTTTTATCGTAAAAGTTGAGCACCGTATATATATTCGCAGTTAAATAATGGTATCAGTAAGTGCACTTTTAAATAAATCAATATTGGACACCAATTACCTAGCTCTGATTCCAAAGTAAGTAGCTAATGCACTTTAATTAAAGTTGCTTTTTACAAGTGCAATTTATATTATTAATTTAGTGACAAAACACTATAAAAACAAAAATGTAATTATAAAACAAAGTAATATTCATAAATAAAATACACATTGCACCAGCTGGAAACACGTGTGGAGTAGACAGTACCATTTGGATTCATATAGTTTGACGATTATTTAATTAGACGGACGTATAGTTGGAGGAAATTGCATAACCTAACATAAGCTTTCTTTACATCATTGTACGGACAACACACGTTATCAATGCTGTATCGCGTGCAATTATTGATAATGTTTTGACACTTACAGTGTTATTTTGAATTCATATAAAATCAAAAATCAAAAAAAATGCGCACGATCGAGATTCCAACCTACAACCTCTGGCACCGGGCTAACGCTGAAAAGTGTCGCGGCGAGACTGGACGTTGACAGTGCCATCATGCCGCACTGATCACGCTTTCTACATAGCTAAAGGCACTAGAATAAGTTTAAATTATTTATATATATATATATATATTAACATAGTTCATAAGATATAATTGATACTAACACTTTAAAGGCAACGCCTGAAGTAAATACATTTTATTTTTATGTTTTATTCTTTCCAATTAGTCTACCGTCGTGCCGTCGATTCGACCGCACCTAATTTCTCTTAAAGATACGTCATGCGCGTGACGTCAGCGGCATGTACCCAACTGTATTGCAATATTTCATCTGAAAATTATCGTATGCAGTCGTAATAAAGGCTAGTTTCCTGTAAAAGTGATTTACTTAATGTGTAACTCTATGCCTGCAATCGGGAATAAAAATACAATTGCGTTAGTCTTTGCTTCTTGCATAAGAAGTTAAACTACTGTTTTTTCCTACACTGTGACGACCCACGTCGAAATATCGTCCTATACAGAGACTGAATATGAATACGTGGGCTAAGTTAGGTATTCAAGTAGGTATTTAAGTAAATGTATAAGACTGAGACGATAGCATATCAACTACTGTATTATCAATTTTATAATTTGTTGGTTATTCCCTCAAGCATATGTTAATAATAATAATAATCCTTTGGACATTCTACACATCGCCATTAAGTCCCAAAGTAAGCTACTCAAAGCTTGTGTTATGGGTGCCAGACAACGGATATAATACTTAAATACTTTTTGTTTGTAAATACATACATGATATACATAGAAAACACCCAGACCAATACAAACAGACATGTTCATGCACACAAATGTTTGTATTGTGCGGGGATCGAATCCGCAACCCGCTGCGTAGTAGGTGATTCTCGACCACTACACCAGACGGGTCGTCGTATCGTGTTAACGAGACACAATAGATATTATTTTGTTATGCGGTTGCCTGCAACCGTTCGGGTGTTAAAGCAAACGTGTAACACTGAGTGAAGTCTGCGGTACGGTCCAACACAATTGGCCAATGCCGAGCAATTCCATATGTACCGTACGCCCAACGCCTATAAGGGCTGATTGTTCAATGGTCAGATAAAACTTATCAGACTGATAAATCATAAAGCGACAGATTTTAAAAAATGACAGTTACGTATCTTTGCTGACAATTAGGTGACGTTTTCAATTAGCCATATTGTATTTTGTTCGACGAATATTTCTTATCTGACTATTGAAAAATCAGCCCTTAGTCTTCTTATCTAATCACAACTTACTTAAAGTTTCAGTTAGTACGAATAAAATTATACCGTCTTTCGAAAATTTTCTCGTCCAATTTCATAACAAAATAAACGTTAAGTACTAGTTAATGCTTTTCAGCAGGTAATTAAATGGAAACTATATCCAGTATTTATTATTGGAATGGAAGATTTAAATTTAAATTAAACTGAACGCAAACACAAAATATCGATTGTTTATTACTATGCTAGACCAATATTTATTTATTAACAAACAAGAAAAAATTAAACTAAGACATGCAACATAAAAAAAAGTAACTTAATATCTACCTATTCAAAAACGAAGCCATTTCAAAAATGGAAACTTCTATTTATATAATTCCACAGTCAATCTAATATTATATATAGAGGTAAGTCAAGAGCTGATACTGAAACACAAATTAAATTCGCATTAAGAATACAAGTGTACTATTATCAACCAAATTATACAGGAAGATATGAAGTATGTAATTAATACCTTAAATTGTTTTTGTAAGCCAGTCACTTCAGGGTCATTCATTAGACCAGTCCTAAAAATAAACATTGTTCCACTTATTTTAAAGAACATTAACAAGAGATTTTAGGTTTAACTAGAAACTGCCGAAAAGTGGTAGCGGCGACAAATCCATTAAAGTAAAAATCAATCGGTCGGTCCGTTTCCGAGTTATTTAGGTAGTATAAAATGCTTACTTTATTTTAATAACTAGTGACCCCCTCTTTCAAACATTAACAAACATTCAGTCCCATTTTCACCTGTCACAATCACAATCTTTAAATTATTTGCAAGTTAAAACCTGTTTACAATTCTAAAAAAACTAAAAAGAATGGTGAAACTTGCACCTGCACCGCACCGCACAGTAAGCTTTTGTAGAGTTGACCTGGTGTGTGGTAGTTTCGACTCGCTCACTATAACGCAATAAATTTATTTTTCTTTAAAAAAATATATTTTTAATATATTTTTTGGCATCAGTATCGATTGTACAACCATCCCTAAGTCGGTCGTCGCTGACCAAACAACATTCTGTATAGCACATTTACATTACACATTAATAGTACATTTTAAACAACACTATCCGCACTGACGAGTCATAATCACAATCATTTATTATTAGCCATTTATTACTAGTAATTAAAACATAAAGATAAATTAGTTTACGAAAATTTAACACAAATTTAGTATTGAAAGATAGTAAATAATAAAACCTTATTGAATACAATTAATTGAACATTACATCATCACCATTCAAACACATAAAATGTTAAAACAGATTCTAAATATGAATTAAATTAAATTAAATTGACCAAATATGGATTATAATAATTATCAATAAATTAATCAACATTTCTCAGTGACGCTCAGTGACAGTGATCACTGAGCGCACCGTGATCACTCGACGAGTGCGTACAAAAATAACGTTCTTTTTTTTCATCGACACTGATGGATACGTTACTGATCGTAACTGTCGGCACTGTGGTGGCACAGTTTTGTGCGCGGATCGGCCTTCATACACATTTTCTCATTCATATTACTAGGGATATTACAAAGTGACTTTTATTTATTTTATTTTATTTTTATTTTAACTTTATCACACTAGTAATGGTACCATTGGCGGCTTTAAAATGCCTTATGGCATTCTCTACCAGTCAACCACTTGGGAAATGCAGAGAGTTAAATCAGTGGCGGAATATTTAAAAGTACTGAGAGGGACCAAAAAAATATTTTGAAATGCAGTAACATTAACATACATACCAAAATTACATAAAATATATAAGCATAGGATTAATGAACGTACATAGAATACATATATTTAATAAAAAAATAATTACAGCCAACAAAAAATAATTATAGCTACAGCAGCGTTTCTACCTCACTGATAAACGTTGTTTCCTCTACCCAATGGTTGTCTGGAATCAGAATCAGAATCAGAATGTTTATTTTGGAAGAGATCGCTTCCAGCGATAAGACCGCCAATATTATACAAATGATTTGCCTCTATTGTTATTGTTTCTTGTGTCCTTACTTGTGCAATAAAGAATATTTATTATTATTATTTGTGTATAGATTTTCTTCTCAGATTGCTCTGGTGTTTTCAAGTCAACACGGGCCTAAGCCAAGTGCTGCCTCTACATTTTAGTTTAGTTTTGACAGAGATGCTGCAGCTGGAGTAGCTGGTGAGTCGATTACTAATGTGGGTGGTGATGGATGTGATGACATGCTTGGAAAAGTGTGATTGGAGCGTGCATGGTGTGATTGGTCTGGATTCGTATGTGCAGTTGACTCCTGTTGTAAAAACTTTCTCACAATTCGGCAAGTGTTAAGGATTGCTGCTTTCTGAAGTTGTATGTGTGTGAACTTTGAGAGATGAGTGTCAGAAGGGATTGGTATAATTGTATTGGAATGATTCCAGTCGTTGAAAGAACTATTGGTACTATAGTCACTTCAGACAGTCGCCACATGCGCTTAATTTCATCTTTCAGGTCTACGTATTTAGAAAGTTTTTCTGAAATAGTGTTTTGTACGTTGTGTGAATTAGTGCTGTACGTTTTGTGAATTAGGAATAGCTACATCGATAATTAAAGCAGATTGGTTCTTTTTGTCATGTAAGGTGATGTCAGGTCTATTGTAGTGTGTGGTTTTGTCTGTAAGAATAGCTCGGTCAAAATAAAGTTTGTAGTTTTCGTTTCCAATTACGAGTTCAGGAACATATTTATAGTATGGTGTTAGTTTTTGGGGTATCATATTGTATTTTTGTGCTAGCTTTTATTATTATTATTACAGCTAAGGAAGTGAAGATATTGATGACATCTATTAAGTATTACCGACAGCAGTGAAAGAAATGGTGGTTAATTCTGAAGTTAGCCAACTGAAATTATTTATGAACGCGAAACCTTAATATTCCTGTCACACAGTACCTACTAGTGTTCCCGAAGCGTATAGGCTAGAAGGCCTAAAATTAAACCCATTAGTTATTTTTTATGGTCATGTTAGACTACTAGGCTTTTAAAAGGCTATTCATTTTAATCTTTAAGCTTTGTTTCCGACTAAAGTCTTTTTCGAGAAGGCTTATTTTATAATAAGCCTATAATATAATACTCGGATAATAGCTATAGCCTTATGGCTATAGCCATTATTCAGATTATGGCTTTTTAGGTTTCCATAGCCAAATGGCAAAAATAGGAACCCTTATAGTTTCGTCAAGTCTGTCTGTCCGTCCGTATGTCACAGCCATTTTATTCTGTAACTATAAGCATCACACTAATGAAATTTGGTAGGAAGATGTATCCTGTTAACCGCTTTACGATTCTTGTACAAAAAATAATAAATAATAATATTTAAGGAGGGTTCCCATACATGAAACTAAAACCGATTTTTTTTTTTAGTTACCACCTTAGCGTGTGGGTTGTCTATAATAGATAGGTATTTTAAAATGAAATAGAGGTTTTTAAAACTATTTGCTCGAAAAGTCTAACATTTGCGAGATATACGCTTCCAAATTGGTAAAATAGGCGTCCCCCGTCCCCCCCTTTAACTCCTAAACTAAGCGAGTGTAAATTAAAAAAAAAATGTACATCTTAACAAATGCTTTCAAAGAAAATTGGTTTGGGATCGTAACGGGATCGAACTAATAGTTTTAGGGATATAGCACATTTTCAACAACCGCAAACATAACTTTGTTTTTCATACAAACACTATGAAAAACAAAGTTATATTTGCTGTCAACAAGATATTCTGGTATTTAAGCTTAGTGGAAGTAAGTGGATCCCTAATTTAGTTAAAGTTGGCACGGAACCCTCAGTAGGCGAGTACGACTCGCACTTAGCCGGTTTTTAATGATTTAATCAAGTATTTTCGTATTGTTACTTTCAAATTAAATGAAAACGATATTATTTCAAATTGGAAATAATAATTCGGTAAACATTATTTTGAGGGTAGTTTGAGTCCGATGTAGGTACGGTTAACTCACAAACGCTCAAAGTTAACGCTTATGCCCCAGACATAAGGGCGGTAAAAGACCGTAAAATTAAGTTGACGATTATTATACTCGAACAATACATACAATAGACCTAGCCTAAAGGACGAAAATTCTAAGTTTTTAGCCTTTAAAGCCTTTTAAATATGCGCCTAACCAACAAAAAGGCTAAGAGCTTAAAGTCATCGGTGTGAACGAAAAAGGCTATGAAAAGGGCCTAGGCTACAGGCCTAAAGGACTAGATAGGCTTTTATACCGCTGTAGCACCTAATTTATACATAGGCTAGCATATATACCTATATAGGCCAGCCTTTAAAAAAGCCTAAAATCCATCCTATAAGCCTCAGGAACACTAGTGACTACTAACTAAGCAATTATTTTTAATTATCGTTAATACACACATCTGCAAACGCCAGGTTGTCATGATGACATATGTTTGTTGTGGGATACCATCCGATTATTATCAGATTAAATGTGATTAACAAAATGGATTATCTCGACGGTGTAGTGCTAAATGTAAACCACAAATTATAATAAAATAAATAAATAATAAATATCCTTTGGACATTCCCACACATCGCCATCTAGCCCCAAAGTAAGCTACTCAAAGCTTGTGTTATGGGTGCCAGACAACGGATATAATACTTAAATACTTTTTTTTTGTAAATACATACATGATATACATAGAAAACACCCAGACCAATACAAACAGACATGTTCATGCACACAAATGTTTGTATTGTGCGGGGATCGAACCCGCACCCGCTGCGTAGTAGGCGATTTCTCGACCACTACACCAGACGGGTCGTCAATTAATTTAAGTATTTTTGTGACAGGGAGAGCAATAGAACATGCAAGAAACCGCCTTCAAAAACTGACTAATAATCTTATTAGTCACTTTTTGAAGGCGGCTTTTAATTAAAAGCTTTAAATAACGCATTAGGCACCGACTCCAAAATTATTTATTTCTAGAACTCTTTATTAATAGACGAATGCGTAATTTAAGGCTTTTTAGTCAGTTTTTTTAAGGTGGTTTTTATTTTTTACTCATATGAGTAGTCTCGTAGTATCTCAAAAACTGCTGGACCGATTTTGATGATTATTTTGAAGTCCGTAAAAAAGTGACAGCGCACATCATTTTCTCGTTTGCTCTTGCACTGCTTATGGTTGACGTCACATAGACGCAGTGACGCGGGTCGTTTGCATCGTGCATTATCGAGGATTCCCTACGTATGTTAAAATCATTTCGGTCACACGCTAAGCTGTTTTAAAAATTATAGATTCGTCGTACACGCTCTAAAATGACCACACGAAAGGCAGGTAATTGCCCGGAGTGCATTCAGTCGGGCACGCTAACTCTTTACGGCTATACGTCCCGACAACACCTTGAATTATTTCTCGTTTTCTGGCAAGAATGCCTTCCTGTGTGTTGAGAAGTTGTACCAATTACACTACAACTGTTGGAGACAAGAAAAACGTCTGATTTTATTCATAGGTATAGTTTTTTTTTTCATTTAAAAGTATCGTAGCGAAGAGCGAGACATCACGCGCTCGCGCCAACGAGCGCTTTGTAGCAATCACTACGTAACGAATGTTGTATATTTATCTCTTTCTGTCAACAGGCATGCCCCATCATTTGTCTCTATTAGCGCTAAGTCTCGTAATACATAACTACACGATAGTATAGGATAATCCTTTTGCCACTTTAAAAAGCTTTAATGTTCGGTATAACCAGTCTATCATTTTGAACGTCATTGGTCTCATGTAGATCTGCGCTTCTTTTTCCGTTATAACGTTTCTTAGTTACACTACACCACGAAGGTGTTATACCTAGTAAAAAATTACTTTTAAAAAAGTAAAAACCGACTTCAAAACCAAAATGCACTAAAAAGTCTTAAATAAACACTTGAGTATTGAATAAGAAGCTACAAACTAACTTTTATAAGTTCTTTCATTATAATAACTGAACTCTTAAGCGTTAAGGAGTTCCACCATCAGCTCAGCCCCACAAGGTGTTGACTATCAAACATAACAACACGTCAACATTAAGATTCTAGTAAAGAAACACTATACGTGCCTTTAAAATTTGAGGGTTTCCCTCGGTTACACCAAGATTTCATCATCAGATCCCAAATTGTAAAAAATGAGAAGGTATACCCTCTCAGTGGGCGAAAACATTTTTCGAATCGGTCGACGAACGACTGAGATATGAGGTAACATAGATACAAAAAACAACATACAGTCGAATTGATAACCTCCTCCTTTTTTGAAGTCGGTTAAAAAGTGACAGGTATCCGGCGTAATAAATATTACTAAGGTAGGTATGCGAATCATATATTCAAATGTAACTGCGTACTCATTTCTAAATTGGTGTCACACCCAAAGTACCTACAGGGCTTTTAGCTCGGTAATCAAAGTAAATCATTTATGGTGGGCTTAATTGTGTAGGTCTTGTTTCCTTGATATTTTGGGATTGGAATCAACTTGAAAATCTCGTAGGAGTCTCTGCTGATAAGAGGTATTCTAATCTCAAATAGAAGATAACTTTCTATCATTCTTGCTTTGACCTTGATAAGTTTGTACAACTTGCGTATATCTGCTTGAGGATTATCAGTTGGCAACGAAACGTCCTTGGGTAACTTGCTTGATATCGTGTCCAACTCTTTCATCAATTGATTTGGAGTTATTAGATTGAGATTGTAACGGCCTTGATAAACGTCCATTATCGTATCTAATAACGCATTCTGCATTGTCTTCAAATTGTTTAGTACATTGCTTGCTACTAATGATCCGATCGTAAAGTCGTTTATGGCGTAATTCATTTTTGCAGAATTTGTCAACTCTGTCACAGCTCTGTCTAATAAAATCATGTGTTGATTTATGATTTTATGTTGCTTATTCATTGTCTCTTCAGTCCGTTTTAATAGATTATTTTCGGCTTCAACAATGGTTGTTTGATTTTTCCAGAGGTTAATGATGTGATTTTGGTTCTGTTGTAGCATGTCGATATCCCTTTCATACTGTTCGGCGAATTGGCTGTCTAATACCCCGAACAAGGTGTTTGCGAGATATCCGACACCATTGATAAGGCCCCGCTTGCGTCGGAGTATTTTGCTTGGCGCCGGCGCTTGTACTACGGCGTCAAATTGCTGAGTTCGCAACAGCTGGTCGTAGTGTTCAAGTTCATTGTAGCCGTGACGTAACTGGAGTACAATTGCATCACATCGCGTTTGTCGTCGTAATGTTTCACATGTTGTATCAAGTGTTTCGATGTATGACTTGAGTGCCTTATTTTGTTGATGATAAGGTTCCATTTCGAAATACACTATGAGCTTCCATTCGTTCTTAATCAACATCATATTTGACAGTTTGTCGAAATATAGGCCTTGGTTTTCTCTGAACTTGGTTATATTAACGTGAGCTTCAGAACTTGATAAGACTGTTAGAAGCATCAAAAATGTCATCATCATTGATGTAAACCAGCCTTTCTTGGCTTTTCTTGTCACCATTCTTGAATAAGGCGTATGCGACTTGTTTTCGCTATCAGATCTTGTTATCTCTTTTGAATTAGGTCTTTGCGACTTGTTCTCGCTGGTAACCTTGTTGCTGATCTTGTTTTCAATTTCTTCATTCTTGATTAGTTTTGATAGTTTGACAACCGGTCGTTTTATAAATCCACTCTTTGTTTTTAGAGTAACAACACGAACTAATCCATCTTGCCCAGGATGTAACTCGCACACTCTGCCCATAATCCATTTTCCTGGCGGCAGATTTTCTTCATGAATTAAAACCACATCGTCGATGCTAATATTTTCCTTTGGAGTTTTCCATTTTGACCTTGATGTCAGTTGGGTCAGGTATTCTGCTGACCATCTCTTCCAAATATCTTGTGTCAGTTGCTGAGTGAGATGCCAGCGCGTTCTGAGATCTCGCTCTGTCTCTATGACTGTTAATATTGGACCACTTGAGAGGAAATGAGATGGGGTTATGTAGTTGAGGTCGTCTGGGTCTTCCGTCAAGGGGCACAACGGCCTTGAGACAGAGCGAGATCTCAGAACGCGCTGGCATCTCACTCAGCAACTGACACAAGATATTTGGAAGAGATGGTCAGCAGAATACCTGAGCCCTTTCCTAAGGGGGCTAAGCACTTTCAGTTACTTGAGTATTTTCACGAGCAGTTGCTATCCATAAAATTGTCAAGTGCGAGCTGGATCTGGATATGAGTAAAGGGATCTTTTCAATCGGTAATAACTTGAAGTAATAGAAAGAAAGCAATGATGCTACAATTTTATTTGTGAAGTAATTTAAATAAACCCGGCCAAGTACGAGTCAGATGCGCACACTGAGGGTTCCGTGCCAACTTTAACTGAATTAGAGATCCACTTACTTCTACTTAGCCAAAGTTATGTTTGCGGTTACTGAAAATGTGCTCTACTATCTCTACTATTTATCCACTTTGGAAGCGTCTATCTCTCAAACGTTAGACTTTTAGAGAAAATAGTTTTAGGAACCTCGATGTAATTTTTACAGACCTATCCATAGACAGCTACCCTACACGCATAGGTTTAACGAAAAAAAAATAGTTAGTTTTTAGCTTCATGTACGCCATTCGGTTACGGAAACCTAAAAAGGTATGTGAATGGTTTCATTTTAAAAGTTTTTGATCAAAAATACAAAAAAATATATGATCAAATATTACTATTATTGATTAGAACATATCCACGTAGAATTCTTCAGTCGATAATATTTTATTAGATATTTTCTAAATTTTTCAATAGTGTCACCCTTGTGACATCTCAGAGCTGTGCAATATTGTCAACCTCTGTGTAAAACATGGTTGGTAACATTGCCCACACAATTTTCTCGTTAGCTAAGACTAGTATTTAAAACAAAACATGATTAACAGCAGCAGCAATTAATGGGCATTAAGTCCGCCATACGTACCTACAATTTTATGTTGTGTGCATGAAGTTTTTAAATAAATAAATAAAATAAATGCCCTATACTTGATAAAAAAATACCCTTTCTGCTCAGAATCATCTGGGAATGCGGGCCGCAAAGCTGAACTGACATATTTTGCCCACTTTCGTCGAAGCCACTTTGACGAAAGCTGACACATACCGGTAATAGTCAGTGTTGCTAAGCAGACGTTTTAGTTTTCGCTAAACACCTCACAAAGTTTTAATTTCCTATAATAAAACTATCTTTAGGCAGTAGTTAATTTTCTTGCTTGGGCAAAGTACAAAATATATTAGCAATCACCAACGAATAATTCAAATATGGAACGTCTTTTCGAAGGAAGTAATAGACAGATATCATTGATGCAATTTATTCAGACAATGTGAAACAGGCCGCTAGTATCTTATACAGGCTAGATACTTTGAAAATAAATGTCTACATTTTTACAATTCTAGCCCACTAAAGTTTGACAACTTAAAAGGTTCTAAGTTATTTCAGTCCGTAAAAAAGCACTCCATTTTCTACGTGACGTTCATTTTTGTTTTAGTATGGACGTGACGGTTTTTTGTTGACCACTGTAACACCTACTTTTATGCGAACCAAAGTAGTTTTATAAGAGAGAAAGGGACAGAGTAAACGTAAGGATTCGCGGCAGGGGGAACAATAAAACGTGCAAGAGAGACAGCGGATCTTATTTTCTCTATTTCACTTGCACTGTTTATCGACGTTACACAGACACCAGCCTCCCGAACAAGCCGGATTCCGAAAAGGCTACAGTACCATAGACCACATTCATACGCTTAGGCAATTATACAGAAGTCCGAGGAGTATAATATGCCTCTATGTTTAGCTTTTGTGGACTATGAGAAGGCCTTTGATTCGATCGAAACTTGGGCGGTGCTTCGGTCTCTTCAGCGGTGTCACATAGACTATAGGTATATAGAGGTGTTAAAGTGTCTATATAACAACGCCACCATGTCGGTCCGAGTACAGGAACAGAAGACGAGGGCGATTCCATTGCAAAGAGGCGTAAGGCAGGGCGATGTAATATCTCCGAAACTGTTTACAGCGGCATTGCAAGACGCCTTCAAGCTCCTGGAATGGGAAGGATTCGGCATTTCCGTCAATGGCGAATACATTACACACCTTCGGTTTGCCGATGATATAGTCGTTGTGGCAAAGACGCTGGATGATCTTGGCACTATGCTCGAAGACCTCGACCGAGTATCCTAACAAGTGGGTCTTAAAATGAACATGGAAAAGACGAAAATTATGTCAAGCTCCCTTGTTGTACCCACTCCAGTATCTGTTGGGAAATCAACTCTCGAAGTTGTCGACGAGTACGTCTACCTGGGACAAATGATCCAATTGGGTAGGTCCAACTTTGAGAAAGAGGTCAATCGACGAATCCAACTCGGCTGGGCAGCGTTTGGGAAACTGCGCAAGAGCGTCTTCTCGTCTCAATTACCTTAGTGTCTGAAGACGAAAGTCTTCAACCAGTGTGTGTTACCAGTGATGACATACGGATCCGAAACATGGTCTCTAACTATGGGCCTCATAAAGAAGTTCAAAACTACACAACGAGCGATGGAGCGGGCTATGCTCGGTGTTTCTCTACGAGATCGAATCAGAAACGAGGAGATACGTAGAAGAACCAAGGTAACGGACATAGCCTTGAGAATCACTAAGCTTAAGTGGCAGTGGGCCGGGCACATAGCGCGAAGAACTGATGGCCGTTGGGGCAGGAAAGTTCTAGATTGGAGACCCTTCGACCAAAGACGCAGCGTAGGACGTCAACCAACAAGATGGACAGACGACCTTAAAAAGATTGCGGGATCAAACTGGATGCAGACCGCTAGTGATCGGTCGCTGTGGAAAGCCGTGGGGGAGGCCTATGTTCAGCAGTGGACGTCCTTTGGCTGATAATGATGATGATGATGACACAGACACAGAGATGAGAGTCGTTTGTTACGTGCGTTTAGTAAAGTTAGCCTGTAACGTCCCGCTGCTGGGCAAAGACCTTGCCTCAACTATGAGGTAGTACAAGCCATACTCCACCACGCGGGCTCAGTGCGGGTTGGTGAAGGGGTGTTTGCAAGGCAGCAACCCTGCTGTCAGATATTATCAAGCCGCCCATAAGGCCTCTGACTAGGCTTAACGACTAATATCAACCGATATTAGCCGGGACCAACGGCTTAACGTGCCTGCCGAAGCACGGAGATGCTCGTGATATACGTCACTTATATGACCGGAATGGTCATCCATCCAAACACGACCGCGCTGTCGGTTGCTTCACTTCAGTATCACTACTAAAGCGCGTACGTTTATCGATGAAAATACGTCTTAAAACAGGTTATTGCATGCATTTTGCATTATCAATAGCGCAGTATACGCGTGCACCTCCTTGTATCTAAAATGATTAATGGCTCGGACTGCCTTTGGGTTTAATATAACCAAAGTTAGTGATAAACTCAACTAATAAATTAAAATGGTTAACGGCCGTTGAATTCTTACAATTGTGTGTGTTTTGAACATGATACTTTAATCAGTTGTAAGTTTGGCTGTTTAAACCGTCCCTCAGCGGTTTTCATAAACTACAGCAGCATTTTAACTATAAAAACTTTGTGCTCCTTTCCTAATATTTTGAATCATAACAATGCATGTCTTAAATTAATTAAACCTACATCTATATAAATCTGTTCTAACAAACAAGTAATCTTTTCCAAAATTTGTTCTAGGCAGCTAATTAATAACTTTAAAATAAAGGCATTTTCAAAATTGGAAGCTGGAATAAAAGATTGAGAAGACAGGAAAAAAACAACCAATATCTCGTTTTTTTATGTCGACTGGGAGGAAATAAATTAAAAACCTTAGTGGATTTTGCACAACATGTCAGTTTATTTGCAGTCGTTTATACATAGATACAATCAATCAATCAATCAAATCATTTATTGCATGTCACATTACATAAGATGGTATAAAAGTTTTAAACATGTGACACCCTGCGCAGGGCATAGTAACATTATGGGGCTATTTAACTATTATTTTAAGTACATAACATATATTATATTTTTTAACATAACATCTTCTACATACAACAAATAACATTCTTAAGAGGTGTTGAAGTACATATTTATTTTTAAATATAATTATTTTATGACTATTGCTTATATAATTTTGTCATTAAAAAACTCTTGGATGTTGTAATAACATTTGTTTATGAGGAAGGCTTTCAATGTTGTTGTAAATAATTTTTTAGGTTTTCATAATTTTTAATATAATTAGGTATGTGGTTGTATATTTTTACTAGCATGTAATGGGGGCTGGACGTAACTAATTCTAATTTAGAAAAGGGAACTATCAGTTTATTTAAATTTCTGTTATTTCTTTTAAATCCTGCAATTTTTGTGTAAAATTCTGGGTATTTTTTGACAAATTTACATGATTCTAGTATGTAAATAGAAGTAATATAACGTATAATAGTATATTTACAATTATAACGGTTATAAAGAGGTAAGGCACGTAAGAAAATAAAGTACATAACACGCAAAATATATTAAATAATTAAAATATTTGATAGAAATATCGACAGAATTTTCCCTACAAAGAATTATTTGACAAAACTAAAAACAATATAGACATTGTCAAAGATGGAAAAAGTAAAAAGTGATAATGTAAAATGAAAAAATGAATCATGGCACTATGGCGGGCAGCCAAATATTTTAATTGTTGATTTTGTATAATTATTTAAAAAAATACTAATTAAATATTTTTTTTCTATCAACGTTTTTAAATTTGAAGCTAAAGCAAAAATGTATGGAAAGTTTTTATCTTAAGAGCTACCCGGATTTTTAACGCGCACACTAGCGCCACTTTAGTAGAAAAACCGTAACTCGTTAAATAAAAGACCAATCGAAAATCTGATTGATGCGATTGTAGCTCTGGTTATGTGGTTTAGATACAATGTTTAAGTTCAATAAAACAGAGTTATTTGCAGTTACAGTTAGAAAAATTGCCAAATATGGCCATATTTAGCAGTTTTTCTAACTCTAACTAGAGTAAACTACTTTAGAAACAATCTAAACGTACTAAATAAACTATAGAACCTGTACTACAATCGTATCTACCAGATTTTTGATTGTTTTCGTATTTAAGGAGTAATAATTATTTTAAATAGAGTGGCGCTAGTGTGCGCGTCAAAAATTCGGGTAGCCCCTTAATAATATGTTATTACTTAATTATCTTTGACGCCACGATTGATCATAGCAATTTAACCTAAATTATTTTCCACCCTAGGGAAGGAAAAGCTATTTTCCACCCGGCTGTGCGAATACATGGAAGTTCAACTCTTCAAATAGGAGAGATAAAACCTTTATTTCGGCGTGGTTTAGGTTATATACTTTTTGCCGATAGTCCCGAAGGACATGTAAAGTGTATGTCATCATGAAAGCTTCTTGGAATTCTTAGGGTTTTTCCTTTGGGGATACATTTTTAGAAAGGGTGACTTGGTTGACTTTATCACTGTGTTAAAATAAAAACTTGCTAAGTTCTTTTGAGGTCAAAAATACTGTCATACATTTGCTAAACGAATAATTTCTTAACTTACCCAAAGAAGCAGACTCCAAAAAGATTTACTTCAGAAAATTATGAAGTTATGTACCATCAAATCTGAAATTTAATTTAGCCTTAATTACCTCACTGTAGTGAGTCCTCCTTTATAATAACTGAGAAATTCCCGAGCTTCTTGCTTAATTCGTAAATTACGATCGCGGTTTGGGGAAGGAATCCTTGTGACTTTTTAGGGTTCCGTAGACGAATGGAAAAAAACGAAACCCTTAAGTTTCGTCAAGTCTGTCTGTTTGTCCGTCCGTATGTCAGCCACTTCATTCTGAAACTATTAGCATTATATACATGAAACTTGGAAGGTAGGTATCCTGCCAATCGCTTTACGATTCTCATCCAAAAAATAATGGCATTTGAGGGAGCTCCAATGCCATTATATATACATGCAACTAAAACATTTTTTTTATTTTTGCTCAAATCTATGCATATGTGGTGTCTATGGATAGATCTTCGATAAAGAAGTTTTTGTAAAAAAAATGATACTAAATTTATTTTGGTACAAAATGAAACCATGATTGGGCGTTCTCCTTTATAGAATTATTTTATTCATTTAAATCAGGCAGTTGATTACAAAATCCATTACAGACCTGACAGATTATCATACATGCAAAATAATATATCTTTTATTTTTGTTGTAGAAAATTAAATAACACGCAATTTCACTGGCGTGTTGCTCGTAAGTTTCGCGGAACCGCTGAAATACGACACTAAGGACCCTATTTTTGAATCACTCGCTTAAATATGTCGAGTGAGTACCGTTCGAAAACAAATTAAAAATCAATGAAAATCAAGCAAAATATTGGCGTTGGTACTCACAAAATTTATTTGCCTCTTTTCAAATCACTTACACGTATTATACGAACTTTTACAGGAAAATCGGACATTAAACAATGAATATCACACGCCATCTTGACGCGAGTGATTCAAAAGTAGGGGCCTTACACTTAAGGTCGGACGCCTCATGTGATTAACATAATGATTAAGTATTGCGTAAATCGACCATGTCGGTACGAAATTCACTAATGGTGTTTTGCGAGGCTTCCAACTTAGGCTTCTTGTACACGCTAAGAAAAGTCGCCGAGCCTGCACAAGAATTCGTGTCGTTTCTACGCACGAACTGTGTACATTGCTCCGGCGCTGACCAAAGACTAAATCTTGTCTGCACAAGACACGAAACACGCGCCGCCGGCCGGAAAACACTACTAACTAAAGCTTTCCTCGGCTAGACTGGTCTTTCAGTAGCCTGGTGAAGTCAAAGAAATTTGAAATGAAATGGAATGCTTATTTATGTAAGAAAAAGTTTACATACGTTCTTCTTTTTGAAACTATATATTATAGCAGATAAATATTGAGTTACTCAATAATCGAATGTGACGGGGGCAGCTTACATAGCTTTGTTACAAATGAAAGCATATCTTCGGGAATACGCATAACTCATCATCCCTGAGTTCGATGTCACTGACCAAAACAACAACATGTATATAACTATAGAACAAGTAACCAAAACCAAACACTCTCTTGAAGAAAAGGGCTTAACAGCACCGTTAGCCCTTACACAACATTTGATCCACGAACTACCTAATTTAACGAACTCACATTCCGAAACGGGATAACATTACCCGCTGATTACCCTTAATTGGGGTAACTTTTGAAGTTTAGGGACGTGGGAGTAATTTGTGAGGAAAATAAGGGAGGTAGGACTTCTTATTTACGTATGGCTATTTAAAAGGTCGGAATGGTCACCCATTTAAACACGACCGCGCCGTAGGTTGCTTCACTTCGGTATCACTACCAAAGCGCTGCTACCACTGCGCTACGAGCACCTAAACGACCTTATAAGTGACGTACATCACGAGCATCTCCGTGCTTCGGAAGGCACGTTAAGCCGTTGGTCCCGGCTAATATCGGTTGATATTAGTCGTTAAGCCTAGTCAGAGGCCTTATGGGCGGATTGATAACATCTGACAGCAGGGTTAGTCGCTTGCCTTGCACACACCCCTCCACCAACCCACACTGAGCCCGCGTGGTGGAGTGTGGCTCAAACTACCTCATAGTTGAGGTAAGGCCTTTCCCCCGCAGTGGGATGTTACAGGCTAACTTTACTTTACTTTTTATGGCTATTTATATCAATACTGCCTTAATAATGTATTAACTGTGATTGGTCATCGGCGCGGGACATTGTTTAAATAATGCTTCTCCGTCAAGACCGGTGAGAGATCAGATACAGGAAACAAATTCCTGACTCCAACACTAACCTTGGAGAAAACCGGCCAAGTGCGAGTCGGACTCGCGCACTGAGGGTTCGTGCCAACTTTAACTGAATTAGGGAATCGACTTACTTCCACTTAGTAAAATACCACAATATTTTGTTGACAGCGAATATAACTTTGTTTTCTATAGTGTTTGTATGAAGAACAAAATTATGTTTGCGGTTGTTGAAAATATGCTATATCTCAAAAACGTCTAGTTCGATCCCGTCCAAATCAATTTTCCTTTAAAGTATTTGTTAAGATCTACATTATGTATTTTTTCAAAATTTACACTCGCTTAGTTTAGAAGTTAGATGAGGAAGACGCCCATTTTATCACTTTGGAAGCGTCTAGCTATGAAACGTACGACTTTAAAAGAAAATGGTTTTAGGAACCTCTATATCATTTAAAAGACCTATCCATAGACACGCCACACGCATAGGTTTAACCGAAAGAAATTTTTCGGGTTTAGTTTCATGTATGAGTAATGTATGCCCCTTAAATATCATTATTTTGTGTATAAGAAATCGTAAAGCGGCTTACAGGATACATCTTCCTACTAAATTTCAACAGTGTGATGCTTATAGTTACAGAATAAAGTCGCTGTGACATACGGACGGACGGACAGACAGACTTGACGAAACTTTAAGGGTTCCGTTTTTTGCCATTTGGCTACGGAACCCAAAAAACATTAAAATTGAACCGCCGTAAAGAAAACACTGAAAAAAATAACGCTAATAGGAGAAACAAACTCATTTAAAGTCGGTGCATGATGTGGGTACGTAGATGCAGCTGTCCGTTAAGGTTGACATCATGCACCGAATTTAGTGTTGGTTCAATTTTTATGAAAATTTTTTTTTCCTCCTTTTTAGTTATTATTTAAGTAACAATGAACTTGATTTAACTAAAATAGTTACTAAACATTTTTCTTCGGTGTATCAAATACTTTAGTCAAAACCGCTTAAAAAAAAACGGTCTAGCCAATTGCGAGAATTCGCGGACAAACATACAACGGTCGAACTAAGAACCTCCTTTTTGAAGCGATAAAATTTATTAAGAATGAACAAGAATGTTGAATTATTACAAAAGCGTAATGGCAAATTTGATCTAATTTTATTTATAATTAAAATTAAAGGTAGCTGAATAAACGTAGACGTATCTACATCAATTTTCAATATTATAGTTATTAATAAAACGCAATATCAACTTAAAAGACCCATTTGAAACGGCCAAACCCAATTATTTTAACTGATATCATAATATTCAAACGCGACATAAATAAGAAGGCGGAAGGGATCCATTTAAAATACCCAAAGCCAATTATTGTGACTGAAAACATCCCCAAAAAATCTCATTAAACTCAATATTACAAACCGGATAACGGGCTTATGAGATAACATCCATGAAAAACGACGGTGGAATAAATAAATTGAGAGTTTATATCTGCCCGGTTTTATTCACAAAATGGAGATATTTTTGTGGAAATGATGATATGTTTTCATGGGCCATGGGAGGTCATTTGGATTAGGATTGTTAAAGTACGTAAATACGTGTTTAGATATGAGTTTATGAGTTAATGTAGTACCTCGTCATTTCGTCGTTGTGTGTGTGTGTGTGTGTGTTAATAAATAATTAAATAATTAAAAGATATTCGACACTAATCACATATTTTGCTCTGATCCCAAAGTAAGTGGCTAATGCACTTGTAATATGGTTATCAAAAACAACGGTAGGTACCACAACACCTAGACCCGAGACAATATAGAAAATTTTGATTTCTATATTGACCCGACCGGGAATCGAACCCGGGAACATGAAACCAGCGGCGACGCCTTAAAACCAGCGGGATAAGCTTCTACACTACGGACGTCGTCAAAGATATGTGTCACTTATCTCGTTCAAATTGATCATTAACTTAACACGCTTTTATTAAGTCGACCTGTATGTTACTATATGTAACCAATTTAACCATCTTCCAAGGATCGTAAGGTCATGACAATTGGCGACCGACGACCCGTCTGGTGTAGTGGTCGAGAAATCGCCTACTACGCAGTGGGTGCGGGTTCGATCCCCGCACAATACAAACATTTGTGTGCATGAACATGTCTGTTTGTATTGGTCTGGGTGTTTTCTATGTATATCATGTATGTATTTACAAACAAAAAGTATTTAAGTATTATATCCGTTGTCTGGCACCCATATCACAAGCTTTGAGTAGCTTACTTTGGGGCTAGATGGCGATGTGTGGAAATGTCCAAAGGATATATAAGGAATTGGCAGCTGTATGTACCTAATTCTGATGATGATAGGGTTCATAATTAAATTTAAATTAAGTTAAATTAAATTACTCTTTATTTCAGATCATAGATCCATAGTATGTTAGTAGGTACGCACTTATTCAAATGTTAGTAAAAATTGAAATTACATCAGCTACAAGCAGCACTGGGCAATCACATGACTATGCCGTCATTGTGCGATTGCAGTGCCTGAAGAATGGCCTGTAAAATTTTGCAGACATCGTCTTCAGGATGGTGTTGGCACTTGCTCGCAGTCTGCTCTGTAGCAAAGCAGTTTTTTTCGTAAGCAGGCTCGATCGAAAGCTGTCCGTTTGAGCTTCGGCGAACATACCAGAGGCACTATGATCGCACATTGTTTTATTTGTATTACTTTTTGTTCAATATGAAGCAATAAACTATTGAGTATTGAAATACAATAATATGGTACTGTTGAACTGATCTCAAGATGGAGCCGGAAGATATGATTTTTACCACGCTTTTATTAGCTTGGGTTGTATCTATGTATGTATGTATGCATGTAAACGAATCTTTGAGCATAAATTTGTCCGACTTCCAGAAGTTTGATTAATTTGAAACTTTGCACACGTATCAAGGACCGATGACAATGCAATAATTTAATAACAGTTTCTCAATATCCTTAAAAGGACCGCCAGGATTAATAAAATCTTTCGTGGATCCTCTGTAAGGGAGTAAGAAAGATAGAGCTACCGCGTGTCGCATGTCCGCAAATAATTAATTGAAACATCGAACTAAAAAATGAAAAATAAATTACAGTTTAAAAAAACTAAAAAATCACGCTTTTATAGCTAACCGAACTAAAAAGAAGAAAATATTTTTTAATTACAAAGAGTTAGCGAATAATTCAATTCAGAGTAAAAAAGCGTGGGGTGCTTGATTTATTAAATGATACAATTATTCTTCATGCAACTATCTATGTGCCGAGAGTTATGAAAAAAACATAGTAAAAAGTTATGAAAATATAGTTAAATGCACCCCACGCTTTTGACTCTGAATTGAATTATTCTCTAACTATTTGTTATTAAAAATTATATTCTACTTTTTAGTTCGGTTAGAAATAAAAGCGTGGTTTTTAAGTTTTTTTAAACTATAATTCATTTAAACCAGTTTTTTTTTTAATATTCAGTAGATATTTCAAAATCTCACTCACTACTGCACATCCAAAAATGATATAATGCATTAACAGTTAACACTGACTGACTTAAAAAAAATACGAATATAAATCCTGGAAACCACATATTTTACGCGTGATTAAATTTAAAATCGTTGTGAAATATTTGCGTAATTTAAAAAAAATATATGCACAACCAGGCCCGAGTAGTCGGCACACAGCATGCTGGTGTATTATACAACGTGTAACGTAAAAAGCGCAAAACCTGAAAAAAGGTTAATTGAAATAACGAGCAGAATCAATAGAACCAGTTTTCATATTGGTCACATTTAAAAAAATATTTATTGTTGCCTTGTCTATATACAAATAAGACAAGCTGTCACGTGCGAAAACTCAGCTCTCACGTAATAATAATGTCACCGCGGCGCAGTGACACGAATCCCTACCAATTCCTTGCTCGACAGAACCTCGTCCTCAGAGCAAGAAATGATCAGAAGTGCCAATAAAACTAAAACACCAACATAAAACCTCAAATAATATTAAAACTTTTTTTTATTTCAGAATAAGTATTAAATATCATACTTTATTAATAAGAAAAAATATAACTAAGACATGCAACATAACTTAAAATCTGCCTATTCAAAAACGAAAACTTTATTTTCTTTCTTTTTTTGCGGAGGCTATGATGCTGGCTGCGTTGCTGCGTTGGATAGCTATGCTATCCTTTGAGCTAAGAACCAGCCGTCCTTATAATTGACTGTTACTGAATTTAATTTAGAGCAATTTTTCTAAACAGCAATTTAGCAGAGGGTTTAACGGCTAAACGACGCAAACACTAATCACTTGCAAGTGAGACGTACTTGCGACGCTTGGCTTTTCAGCCAACTCCGCTGCTGCTCCAAATTTAAGACCTG